>ML776600.1:451317-500359 GCA_009831015.1 Picea engelmannii
TCTTGGAACAAAGACTATCTTCAGAAGAACAACAAAAATGGGTAACCAAGATATTGGGTTATGATTTTGAAATCATCTATAAAAAGGGGAAGAAAAATGTTGTGGCAGATGCACTCTCAAGAAAGGATGAAGATGTTGAGTCCTTTCTCTGTGCTATCTCGATCATACAACCCGATTGGATAATAGAAGCAAGGGATGAATGGAAGAATGATGAAAAAGTGTGGACTCTAATTCAAAGGTTGCAGTAGGATTCCAATGCATCAGATACATTTACATCGAAAAATGATTCACTATGGTACAAAGATCACTTATATTTATGTAAGAACTCCCAACTCAAACAAAAGGTACTATTGGAATTGCACACCTCTCTAGTATGAGGCCACTTGGGAGTTTTGAAAACCTACCATAGAGTCAACAAGGGTTTTTTTTGCGATGGCCTTAAAACTGATGTTCAAAGGCTTGTGGAAGAATGTTTGGTTTGCCAACAAAATAAGGTGGAAACAATTAATACCCCAGGTCTTTTACAACCATTATCCATCCCAAGTCAATGCTAGGAGGAGGTTTCCATGGATTTCATCACAAGGTTACCAAAGTCTGAAGGAAAGAGTGTCATCATGGTGATTGTTGATAGACTGACCAAGTACGCACACTTTTGTGCACTCTCTCATCCCTTCAAAGCTAGTACAGTTGCCACCGCATTCATGGAGACAATTCAAAATCTACATGGCAGCCCAAAGATTCTTGTAAGTGACAGAGATCCCATCTTCACTGGACATTTTTGGACAGAATTATTTTCTTGTTTGGGTACTCAATTGGCTTATAACTCATCCTATCATCCTCAATCTGATGGACAAACCGAGATAGTAAACAAATGTTTGGAAGGATACTTTCATTGCTTTGTCTCTGATAAACAAACACAATTGTTCAAATGGTTACGCTTGGCAGAATGGTGGTATAACACTTCCTTTCATACTACAACAAAAATGACACCATTTATGGCACTTTATGGATACCACCCTCCTTCCATCACTTCTTCTCTAAAAGAAAAATCTAAGGTTCAAGCAGTGAAAGATGACATCGAGAATCAACAATAAGTTCTCCAAATCTTAAAGGACAACCTAACCATGGCACAAAATTGCATGAAACAACAAGAAGATCAACATCGTAGTGAAAGAAGTTTTGAAGTAGGGGATTGGGTATTTTTAAGACTACAGCCATACAAACAGATGTCCCTCAAGAAATCCAAGAAGGATAATAAATTATCACTAAAGTAATATGGCCTTATAAAGTGTTGCAAAAGATTGATACTATGGAATACAAATTGGAGTTTCCTGCATCTTCACGAGTACACCCAGTTTTCCATGTTTCATGCTTAAAGAAGGTTATAAGAGACAAGATCCCAGTTCAAATTATATTACCAGAACTTGAGGAGGAAGGAAAAATCATATTGGAGCCTGAATCCATCACTGACACAAGAATTCGCCAGCTGAGGAATAGATCCATTTCAGAGTATCTCATTAAATGGAGGAAACTACTGGCTGAAGATTCCACTTGGGAAGATGAGTCTTTTATACAGAAGCATCCAAAGTTACTCAAGCATTGCGGAAAACACTTGTCTCAAGGGGAGGGGCATGTTAAGCCCTAATATTGACTCATTACCCCTTAATTGGAGCATATTATATTAGTAATGTTATTTTATTTATGTCAGCTTTAGGCCATTAGTTGTAATTATACCTCCTAGTCTCCTATATATACCAAGGAGACATTTTTGTTTTGAATCATCTTGTACTTGAACATTTAAGTGGGGTAAAAGGAGGTTTCCCCCTTGAAGAGGCTTATTATATGAAATTATCTCTTTTTCAAGGCATTGAGTACTTTTTCTCAGTATTTTCTATGCTATATTGATATCTGGTTCTTAACAGTCACTCTTTGTAATGGAAAAAACTCCAAGGCCACAGTGTATACAGGATGAACCACGACTCGTTCGTGGTTGGGAACAAATCCATGACAGGGGCCATAACTGAAAGGTAGGGCTCTAGTCTGCCCTGGAAAAGGTTATTTAATGCACGCAGGGTATAACCCTCAAGCTCTTCGACCAACAATCACAACAAAGAGGTGAATACAGGGCCAAAGAAGAACAGGAACCTCATTTCATGACCCCTGGTGGTGCAATAGACCAATGTCGAAGTTAACAAAACATATTGATGCAGAAAACCTCCGACCATTAAACCCATGAAAGTCAGATACTGGATTAGTGGCAATGCATGAAGATAGCTATCCACCCAAGACTAAACAAAAACCCTGCAACCAAACAATAGTGATAACAAAGAGCTATCACCCAGGAAGACTAGTAACCTCGACGAACTCAAAAATGTTACAGGAAGAACCATTCACTCTTCATTTCCAGAACCCAAATTTCACACAGTTGCAACATTTAGGAAAGCACAAACCCATACACCTGAGCCAGTAATAATGTCATAACCAAATCAAAATCAAGAATGGCCAAAAAACGACATACCTGTAATCCAATTCCTTAAAATGAGAGTTGGTCGAGTGGTTCCTCCCTACTAAAATTTCAGAGCATAACCACAACAACAAGATCGAACAATAGCTCGACTAGGGTGGTGGCCAACGGGAAGATTAAAGGTGATGTGCAATAAATGCACATTTCCTCCACCCATATCTCATTAACTCAATAGTACATGCCAACAAAATCTCCATTAACATGATTAATCAAACATGTATCGAAACCATCACCACATTAAAGGCCAATAGCGCAATCACCATATCCCATTTCACATCATATAACTCAAACAAAATCAAATCACCATCAACGTTCACCACCTTGTCAAATGATCCACCGATGTTCAATCCATCCAAATATACCATATGTGGATCGGACACATAATTCAATTAACCATTGCATAACCATTAATACTATCACCTTGCTAAGTGCACCACCAACATTTCACAGCATATGCATATTAAACATGTAATCCAATCAAAATTTCGTAACCATTTACTTGCTAGCTAGGGCTTAACAATAATCATCAAGTATTTTCATGCATGTAGTATAGTTAGGAAAGATTTCAAATATTCCCCTTGCAATTGTTTCTCATTTCTTTTAGGTTATTCACATGTGATATTACAAAACTAGGTCTCGTTCCCTTGCATTTGTTATAGTATTTTTCCTATCTCAGAACTGAACTTCATGTAATTTTACTAACATGTTTGTTATGCAGGTGTGATAAGAACAGACAACAATGACTAAATGAATAGCATAGGTTGTAGTAACATAAGGAATCAACCCTTCATAAGCTCAATTCATAACCAATAACAACAAGATCTTCATCAACCATGTGAGTCGTGTCACATCATCTCAACATAAAAAATGAACAGATATGCTCTCCAATAGTCCAAGGGAGTCCCACCTACTATTATTATTTATTTTTTATAATAATAGGCTTGAGAAACACTTTGCAGGAGAAACTTCGTTTACGTTTTCAATCATCAACAAACTGGCGACTCCACAAGGAAAATTATTTTTAACAGATTTAGAATTCAGGACTCATGGTTTTGTGGACCAAAACAATAGGTCAATAAGACATAACTCAGATGATTATGCAACAGGGGGAAGTGAGCAGATTTAATGGAAAGATGGACGGGAATTTGGGAATAATTCATGAAAATTGTTAAGTATCAGGGGTTTTACCACTGTATGCATAATCATTTAACTGGAATTTTCTCTCTAACTTTTAAGAGCAAAACTTTTAAAACTTTCTCCTAAAATATCGATGGGTGAAGAAATGGCAAGAAGAAGCGGGAGATAGCCAACTCTTTATAGGACATCAGCAGAGAAATGTAACAATTTCAAGGGTCCTTTAGAGGAGCATCATAAGATCTGTGTAATCTTGATTGTTATTAACTAACAATGCGTTGTAGGATTGTCATTGTGGAAAAATTGATACAACATCCTATTTCACCAAATTGATTAAAAGATAAGAAGAAACCAAATCATGACAAAAGTAAAATGCAGAACTAAAACAACAGCAATAAAAGACAAAATTGAAGCACTGTAGGGAAAAAAAAAATTAACTTAGAAAGAAGAAATCAAAGTACTCTGAAGCAAAGAAAAAAAGCTCAAAACTTGAAAGCAGAACTAGGCTACTAGTATACAAAAATCCAATCAACATTAGAACCTTTAACGATGGTCCCTCGCAATACTTCAAGTGAGGACTATTAGTGTTGTAGGAGAACCATTGTATCTATAATTCTCTTAATATGTATGAGTTAGTGACGAAGACAAAAGTAATCTGGAAGTGACCCAACAATTCAAAATATGGTGTGATTATCAGCCTTTTGACGCACATGATTAGATCATCAATATAAGCATGTAGACTGACCAATTCGTCAAAATTTGTGTGCACAGGCATTTTAAGGGCGATACTTGCATCGAATAAGACAGAAAGCAGGCAATTGTAAGACATATTATCACAATTAGTAATAAAAGATGTTTGGTGAATATTTTCCCCTTCTACCTTGATTTTATTGTAACCAAACAAACTGTCAAGTAAGGGCCCCAACTATGACTCTACAACCTATGGCAGAAATGTTTCCATACTAGGAGGAGGGAAAGGGTTCCTCATAATTGCTTTCCTAAAAGTTCGAATACCTATGCAGGTTCTAATACTATCAGTGGTCTTCGAAGCAGGTTCCCAATTGGAAACCCATTTAGGGTGCACTGAAAAAAACATTCCATTCCATAAGAAATCTATCAAATCCCTTCGAAAGGTTACTTTCAGTGCAGAGTTAACCAGTCCTGGTTTTTGCTAAAATGATTTCATAGTATGTTGAATAAGACCTGGATCAAAACCACGAAGATCCTTATTTGACCAAGAAAAAACATTTTGAAATCCACCAACTAACTCAACAGAACTCATCTCTTCTTTATCAGAACCCTGGACATTTATCTTAATGTTCGTTGAAGATCTAGGTGTCCTAATGTTCACATAGATGGTTTTAACTACCTTCTATTGTAACTCCTCTTCCTTATGTTTTTCTTTATCTCCTCTAACACTCAATGAAAATGAACTCTCAAGAGATTTCAAGCCATCAGGAATCCTATTATTTTCCGTGGATATAATTTTCTCAGGATTAAGAGGTTCATCTTGGATGATAGCACAAATGCTCTCATCATAAGGGAGGGCCTTCCAATATCCTACATGGTCAGTAATATATGAACAATCTAGATATCGAAAAGCACAATCAGGCCTATGGGACAGAAGTTGTTGATTAGGAGATGTTACAAAGACAGCTAACCGATCAGCCATTGAAGTCAACTCCCTCTTCACATTAGTGATTTCAAAAGATAGAAGGTTCGAGAGAAGTGCCCAAACAGTTTGGGAGTATTGTTCCAGCATCTCGTTTCTAGGAGATAAATTCTTATGTATCAGGTTCACAATAAGCTGAGAATTTCTGATAACTGAAAGGTGACCACAACCAATATTAAGGGCATTCTCAATGCCTAATAATAAAGGTTTTAATTCAGCGACATTGTTTGATTAAGAAAAATATAATATATAAGGTAGATTATGAATTTTTCCTGTAGGAGTAACCAAGATAATGCCAGCCCCATTTCCTTCACTAGAACATGAACCACCAAAGTGCATATGCCATAAATAATCATCTAAATCAATTCTTTCCAAAGGAATATTATCCTCTTCAACAAATATGGAATACACTCCTAGGTCTTATTCGATATACTTTATGCTAAATTGTGGAATATTATATATGTAGGGTGAAATTCTTCCCTCTCTAAGGACTATGATATTCTTACCATTCTGAGGGATGAATAAATATGTCCCGTCGAGCGAGAGGTATCCACTTGTTAGGGATTGCCAATCTCTCCCCAAGATAATTGAATAATTTCTTATAGGCATATCAATCATCTAAATGGTGAGCGTTGTCCTTATCTCAGGATGAGCACATAAAAACAAGGTTACATATTTAATCTCACCTATGGTTATTTGTTGTAGACTATTATAGGGGAGCATGCATTTGGAATTTTCGTTTGTAAAAGACAAGCCTATCTCTTGCATAATAATCTTCGACATGACACTTGGGCCTGAACCCTCATCAATGAGGCAACAATGGGCAATCCTATCCATGATCTTTATAGAAATATTAAATGTGGGGGGGGGGTTATAGGGTATCTAAAGTTATGTACACCTACTTTATTTACAGAAGAATCCTCTTCGCTTACCTCTTTAGAAATATTGGCTACAATGGAAGCCTTTCCTTCCATGAATTTGTTCAGATGCATGTGTTGTTCAGGGAAGACAACCATATCTAGGAGGGTTGCATATTCTTTGATGTTGGCCAATTGATTCAAGATATTGTATTTAGAGGAGGGGAGAGGGAGATTCATTCCTTGAATCTCAGAAACCTTAGGAACCTGGGGCGTAGCAGCGATTGAGGTTGAACTCAGGCTAGAATAACTGCGGGGAGGATCAAATTTGTCTTTGGGGGCATATGCTTTGTTCCTAGTATTGATGACCATCACATCCTCTAGCTCTTCAAATTCTAGGACAACAATAGTAGCTTCTGGTATTTTACTAAAGATATTATCTCTAGAACTCTTCTTTACCTCACATGTGGTTTCTTCATGGTGCTTCTTGCAAAAGTTACACCAACTCCGAGGCAGGATAGCCTTAGTATGAAAATTATTTTCAACTAGATTTATAAAAGGGGGTAGAGAAGAGGATGAAGCTCCAAGGGTGAGAGGGGAGACAATACTGTTGTTGGGAAAAATACCCTATGGACTAGCAAACTAGGATCAGACTTGCATGCAGATTTTGACCCTAAAGAAATTACTTTTTAACCTACCACCCAAAACTTAAACCCCTCTTTCACAATACATGCATGGAAAGAAACTACTAACCTTTTTACTGATGTTTGGGGTAGATCCTCCATTGCGCTTTGCCCTCTTACTTGTGCTGCTCCTTCCAAAGATAATCCTGCAATCAAGACAAAACACTACGCATGCATGCTACTTTTCTACTTGAGGATTAGAAATTAAGCATAAATTAAACAAATCATAGATAACTCATGCATTGGGACGGGAAAAGTATTCTTTTATTATTTTCAAAATGAATCAACTTACAATCAAAGTCGAGACCGGCCACCGCTCCTTGATCCTGATCTTGGGCTCCTCCTCTTCTTTTGTCCTCCAACTTCTTTGCATTAATTCTCCTTAGGCTTGAGGAAAGGCTAAAGGGTTGGGACAATGGATTCAGAAAATGGGCAGAGTTTCTTTGCTTATAATTTTTCCTCCTCCAAATGGTACCCCTACCCCTTCTTTTATAGGCTAGAAGGAGCTAGGGTTTTTCACGAACTCTCGGCCATGCATGGCCGAGAGTTTCAGTTAACTGACCCATAGTTTTTTGTCCCGTCGGAAACTTTCCTATTTTTGTGTTTTGTTAGGTAAACGCGGGCTGTAGTAGGCCTGCCAGTGTTCACACACGTGCAATAGTGGGTTAGGGCACGTGTACCTTGACCCAAGAGGATTTTCAAAGAGGTTTTTCAGCAGATGTTTTGGCAATGAAGGGATATGAGTTGGCCTGATGTCAGGTAAGCATGTGAGGTGCAATTTAGGGTTATAACAGATGCCCCCTAATGTGTGAGGTCAGAAGAGCATCTGATGGCCGAAATACATTACCAATCTTTTACCAATCTGTACTGATATGCTGAATGAGTGAGCCCAAGAATCAGGAATCAGGAGGTGTCATCTGCCAAATAACAAATGTCTCACCGAGGTGGGCATACCCATGCTCGGGATAAAATAGAACCATGGCTACCAATCAAATACACTGTAGATCCATGTCAAATAACTATAAAGAGTAGCCGCGAATAATACACAACGGAGCTACATCTGGAAATTCGAAAGATGTACATATAGAGTATCCATCTCCCAGAAGTTGATTCGGCCTGATGGTTGTACTTCAGAGCTCGAGCAACAAATTCAAAATCCTCTAAAACTCGGGTAGGAGTGTAATATGAGTGTACGACTGCACTACCCAGAGGTCTTCGATGGCTCGTTAGTTATGGACTTGATACTATTGATGATCGGACTGAAGGCTTTAGTGATTTCGAACAAAGACTTGATTGGACGTTCAGGATGGCTGGGTATGCGGACAAGAGACATATTGCAGAGGGGCCGACTCAGGCTTAGTGACAAACTTCCCTTGGATAATAGCATGACAAGTGATAAGACTCAGGCAACATATCTGTTAATTATAAGTCTACGAAGCAGGAGGCAACGCAAACTCTCCATATGTATGGAAGAGTAACCAAATGGTGGAGGACACAACTCTATATAGTGAGAAAAAGCTTCCTAAGGTCGTACTACATCCCAAAGTTTGATGATCATGTGCTTCATCCAAGGGTGACTCATTATGCTGCCAATCAAGAAAATACTTTTCCCATCCTCTTTTTGGGGTATATTTGATGTTTTTGTTCTTTTTGATGATTTGGAAAAAAGAATTAAGGAATATTACGTTACAATGGAGGTGCGAGGACAAGACTGATGTTCTGGGGAAATGATACTCGGGAAAAATCCTCCAGTGGCCAAAGGTGTTAATACGCAGAAGCAAACTGTTACAAGGCTGAAGGATAAGGTATGCAAATGCGATTGATAGAACACACAATGGTAACGTCCTTCGATGTAAGTTTAACGAGCCCAGAGAAGGGAAGCTCGGTGGTTTTTCATATTTAGAGAGTCTGAAAAAACATAAAAGGAGACTCCATTAGGGTACCTTTTTCGACAATAGTCTAGTCGGTTCGAAAAAGGGATAAACTAGCACCGATTAGATGTTAATTCAAAACCATTTTAACGAGTGTGACAAGAACAAGATCACTCGGCTATTTTTTTAGTTTAAAGGAGTCTGAAAAAAACTTAACTATGGACTCCGTCAGGAATATTCTTCTGGACCAATTTAACGAATGTGAAAGAATAAGGTCACTCGACGATCTTTTCTTTAGAGAGTCTAAAAAGAGCTTAACTATGGACTCCGTGGGGGTTTCTTTTTCGTAAATTTAGTCCCTCAGGCCTGAAAAAGGAATAAAATTATACCTGAGGATACTCTTCTAAAGAATGGGAATTCAATAGAGTATTCCTTTGTTCGTACAGTTGACCGTCTGGACTGAAAAAGGGGTAAACTACCGCCGGACAGACGTGACTTCAAATGTCAGTTTAACGAGCGTGAAAGGTCACAAGATCGCTCGACAATCTTTTCATGTTTAGAGGGTCTGAAAATGGCTTAAAAGGAGACTTGTTATGTTTTGGGAGTCCGGAGGGTAAGACAAAGAGTGAAAAATACCCATGCGAATGAGGCTCAAACTCGTATTCAGGAAAGACTATATGGACTCCTGAGCCTATAGTGTTTTTATAAACGGCATGGACACCATAATGCAACCAGGACCTTCTCAGCGCATCCATGTTTTGGTAAGCTCTACCACCAAGTCGCGACACTTCTATAACATATATGATGGTTCTGTGTCACCACCGGATGGGATCGATCCTATAGCATAAGAAAAAGGAAACGAGATGCAAAAGTTGGGGTGATAGCCTAACCTATATGCTCAAGTTGATTTTTGAAAAAAAAAAAAAATTATGGACCGTCAATATATATATATATTTTTTTTTTAATTTTTCGAAACTCAAAAAAAAAGTGTCCCAATACCTGATCAAATCCCTCCCATATAACTCCTGGATCACTCTAAATGGTTTTTGGTATAAAGAAACTAATAAGGGGGCCCAAAAAAGTGACAAAAAGAGGCCAAAAAGTCTATAAATAGAAGCTGGCAGCTCATTATCACCATCGCTGATTTGGAAATTGACTCTGGAGCCAAAAGACCCCCTTTGCCAAAGATCGTGATTCTGGGAGCTACAGTGGACGAAACGGACTTTTGCTTGGACCAAGTAAGTACAAACTCCCTTATCTAGCTATTCAATACTTCATTTTTATCATTTAGTTGATTTTGTTGGTGGGCGTCGACCTCAAAAAGGTCGGCCCTAGGTACACGCGGGTTGTCCAGAGACAGCCCATGTGCAGAGTAAAGTCAGCACGCATGTAAACGCGGCTATCGCCTCGACAGGACGCGTGTACCCCCCTATATTGATGAAAAAGTAAATGAAAACATGTATTGACCCTCCTTTACCTTGTTGTGTTGGTAGGATGTATGTTCAATGGAGGGAAAGGGAGCACGAGGCCGCCAATGAGTTAGTGGCTGCAGATCTGAATGTTGTGGCCGTGCTGATGCAGTGCAATTTGCTAAAATTATTTTTATGTTCGTTCATGCGCGTGCAACCAAGGCTACTGAATGCCTTGGTTAATTACTGGCACCCTGATGCAAAGGCGTTCATGCTAGAGGGGAAATCCTTGGTGCCCACCACCGAGGATATTTACTTTCTGACTGGCCTCTCAAGGAGAGGGGAACCAGTCAACTTTTAGAATTTTCCTGCGGGGCCGAGCAAGGTCTCGGAGATAATAGATGAGTACTGTGAGGCTGGGACCGATCATAGAGGTTCCTCGGTACCTGTTAGCAAGATTACCAGCCTTGCACTACAGACTATCCTATTTCTTATTGGGCGGATTACCGACTTAGCAGCCGTGCATCAGGCTTCACGCGCACAGATGAACTGTGCTATCCAGTGCATGAATGCACAAATTTTTGATTGGAGTACCACACTATTGGAATGTATGAAGAGGAAATTGACAGATTTTCGACAGCGGACACATAGGAACTTCGGGTTTGGGACCATCCTGTGTTCGTTTTTTTTCGAGAGAGTTTCGTGCTTCAGTCCTCGACTGACAGTACGAGGACATCTGGCCACTTTCCCCGCAGTATGCAGATGGGCAGTGTTACTTCCACGACAGGGTGGTGGAAGCACTGTGGAGGCCTTCAACGACGACTTTTTTGCATGGCTGTTATGACAGATTCCTACTATAGAGGACTACCCATATGCGGGGATTGACTTCTCTAGAGATCCAAAGATACCAGTGCCTCTTGGTGAGGAGCGAGGGGAGATGGGTAAGTCTCCACCTGTATAATATTTTTTTGTTTGCATATGTAATTTTTATGTCTTTTTTGATATATATCATTTTTTGTATGCCATAGTTTTTGATGGGTGAACGTTTATTGCATGCAGATGTGGGACCCGTGCGACCTGTCGATTATGCACGGAACAAGTGTCGCCCACGACCAGAAGCCGCAGATGTCGCCGTTGGAGGAGAAGCAGTAGCAGGGAACCTCCCTGCAGGAGAGGCCGAGAGGGTCCTGAGGCAAATTGAGCGGAACTTCACTGCGCTCACTCGCACAGTCCCGATGGCAGAGATAGAGGACCTGTCGCCGTCCATGCAGACTCATGTTGTGGGGGCACCTCGGACATGGGTCCGATTTTTTAGGCGTTTAGCCCATGCAGTAGATGATTACAACAGGACCCATAGGCCCTGAACAGACTTATAGACTTTTTGTGTGCCACGAGCACTGATATGTATATATTTTTTTAGGGCATAAGCCCAGTGACTCGTTACTGTTCCCACTTTTGAGGCGCTTGCACCCATCTATGTACTCTGAGGATTTTATGATGTTTATATATGGTTTTTATCTCTTTTTTGTGTCTTATGGATTATGTGTGCAAAAATGTATTTACATGTTTATTTCCATGATCTTTTTATATGTGGGCAAGATGCCAATCTAAAATCTGATTAGCTAGAGTATCTGTGATTTGATTTAAACTCCTAGGAACATGAAAATATGTAATATAATCAAAGTTGTGTTCCAAGAGACGTACCCTAAGGAATAGTCGGTGTAAAGTTGGGTCATGAACCTGGTATATTCTGTTTAGCTGCGACACAACCAGTTGAGCGTCTAGATAGACCTGGATACGAGAGATACCCAATGACAAAGCGTCACAAAGCAACTCAATAACTGCACTATACTCAGCAACATTATTTGTGGTGTCACCTAAGCATATACCTCCGGAAGATAACAACTGACCCTATGGTGTAAAGATTACCCATGCTGCGGAGGCAAGCCTCCGCATGTGTCAACTAACACCATTCGCATACCCAATGAACACCTCAGACTCACTTGAAATCTGCCATATTGACGAAATATAAAATCAATGACACGTCCATAACACGTTTTTAAAAGAAATGTAAAAAGTAATAGTACAAAGACTATACATATATTACAAAAAGTTACCCACAGTGACCTTTCTATGAGTAATACTTCTTGAGGTAGAGCCCATTTCTAGGCTCCACCAAAGCATTCCCTTCAAAATCGACCAAACGATAAGCGCCCTTTTTTAATACCTCTTTCATAATGAAGGGTCTGAACCACATGGGTTTAAACTTTCCTGCCCCAAGGGGGTCCTTGTCTTGGTCATAGACCAGGACAAGGTCGCCCTCAGAAAAAATACGAGGATGAGCGGACCTATCATATTGACACTTGACCTTATGTTTATGAGCCTCATTGACCAGTGTCGCATCGCGATGCTGCTCATCAAGATGCCCAAGGTGTATTAACCGCTCTTCAAGTGGGGAAGTGTCTGGCAATAATTGTACTGCCAACTTCAGAGATGGGATTTGACATTCGATGGGAAAGACTGCCTCCAGCCCATAGACGAGTTGGAAAGGTGAGAAACTGGTTGCAGTCTTAACAGATGTTCGGTAAGCCCATAATGTCGAGTATAACATCAAATGCCAATTTGACTTGGCTGAGTTGATAGTTCGTTGTAGAATAGTCTTAAGAGTCTTGTTTACAGCTTCCACTTGCCCATTGGCTTGGGGGTAGTAAGGTGATGAATTTTATTGTCGTAACCCAAGCTTTGACGTTAACTCAGTCATCATTTGATTCTGAAAGTGACTGCCATGGTCAGTGACAATCTCTCTCAGGACACCGAACCTTGCTATAATCTGGTTGAATAAGAAGAGAGTTGCAGTCTCTCCATCATCTTTAAACATTGGCATAGCTTCGACCCACTTAGTGAAGTAGTCAACAGCTGCGATGATGTAGCGGTGCCCTCTTGTTGATGGGGGGTTGCATGTAGTGTAATCAATCCCCCACTTAGTGAAGGGACCAACTGTGATGACAGGAAACATGGGAGCTGGATGTTCCCTCATCTTCCATGAGAAAATTTGGCACGGATGGCACTTCTTGACGGACTCGATACAATATTTCATAAGTGTGGGCCAAAAGTAGCCTGCTCGTAAAATATTTTGGGCTGTTGCCAACCCAGATAAGTGACCTCCACAATCTCCTGTATGACAATATTTTAGCACATTGACGGCCTCCTCATGAGTGAGACATCGACGCAAGATGAAGTCTACACCTCTCCGATACAACGTATCATTGAGTATGAGATAATTCTTAGCCTGATGGCGTATCTGCCAATGCTCATCATGAGAAGCAGAGGTGGGGCACTTCAAAGTATGGAGATAGATCAGTTTATCTCCGTACCAGGGGTCTGAAGATTCAATCAAAAACATATCCCCCTGGATAGGCAATTCCTCAGGCACAATGTCACCTGACTCAACCGGAAGTTCCGAAATAAGTTCTGTGAAGACCAATGACTTCTTGGACTTTGCAGAAATGAAGTCTAAGTCAAATTATTGGAGGATTACCATCCATCTACTGATTTTTCCACCGATAACTTGTCGTGTCAACATGTACTGGAATGGATTCATGACAACAACGACGGTGGTCTTGCGAAACATAACATAGTGACAGAACCGTTCAATAGCATGAACTGTTGCCAACGCAATTTTTTCGAGATGAGAGTAATTAAGTTCCAGTCCTACGAGGCCTCGGCTCAGGTAATAGACCACGTATTCTGAAAACGAATCATCTTCCTGAACTAAAACCATGCCTATGGTTGACTCTACGGCAGCCAGATATAATAAGAAGTCTTTGTTATAATTAGGTGGTCGTAGCAGAGGTGCGCTGGTGAGGGCATGTTTTAATGCGTCGAAAGAGCATTGAGCAGCTTCGTCCCAGAAAAAGGGAACATCTTTCTTCAGTAAACGCATAAAGCCCTTGGTGATTTCGGCATAGTTGGCGATGAAGTGTCATAAGAAGTTCGCCTTGCCTTGAAGACTTTGAAGTTGTAAGATTGTGCGTGGGTGCGGCAACTGGATTATTGCCTCCACCTTAAGAGGATCCACCATGATCCCTATTGTTGATACGATGAAACCTAACAAACGTCTTGACGTGACGCAAAATCTGCACTTGTTGGGATTCAAGCGAATCCTAAAGTAGCGACAGCGTTCGAAGATTAGTCTGAGGTGCGTAGGATGATCCTTTTGCTTGCGAGAGCGTGATGCTAAATCATCTAGATAAGCCTCGCCTATATGTTTGAGGTCATGAAACGCAAAAGACATGGCCCGCTGGAAAGTGGCTCCAGGATTTTTGAGGCCAAAAGGCATCTTACGATAGGCGAATGTACCCTACAGACAAATGAATTTCATTTTGTGTTGGTCTTCAGGTTTGATTTGGATTTGATTATATCCTGAAAAACCATCCATGAACGAAAAGGCTTCACAACTGGCACATTCATCAATAATCTGGTCAATGAATGGGGTTGGAAAATTATCTTTTGGACATGCCTTGTTCAAATCACGGAAATCAGTACATACATGAATCATGCCTTGTTTTTTATTGACCGTCATGGGGTTTGACACCCATTGAGTCAAATGAATAGGGTAAATGAAACATACCTTGAGCAATTTCTCAACCTCAAGCTTAATGGTTGTTGCTTCCTTAGGATTGACTGGACGAAGTTTTTGTCGAACCGTCTTAGCATCAGGATATGTTGTGATTTCATGTTCAACTATTTTTGGATCGATACCTGGCATTTCCTCATAAGACCAGGAAAAAACGTCGCGGAATTCTTTAAAAAGATCCGTATAAATCTGAATCTCTTCAGGGGAGCAATCCGCCCCGACGAAGACATTCTCCATGATGCCAGGGTTTCGAGAGATGTTGATAGGTATAGTTTCAGCAATAGTCACCATATTGCCCTCAGCATAAATTTCTTGTGTAGCTAAGAGATTAATAGGACATGGCTGATCTCCCGTCATGGTGATAGTGAATTCTCCTGCCTCGATTCGGCTTAACTCTGGGAGGAAATATGATCTATGATGAAGATATTCCCAGGGTTCTTCCGGACTAGTCATTGCTTCGATTACTTCTTCGTCAAAAGGCAAGACTAAGTCTAACGAATCGATGTTGGTGAGAGAACCCTGAGCCCAGATAGGCTCTAGAGGTGGATCCAACTCTTGTGCGGGAGTCGGATCAGGGTTATCTGAAGCTTGCTAGACTAAAGAGTACGCTACTTCAGCGGTTGACAAGGGCATGCACATGCCGGAGTGCCCCGTCTCATCCATCGTGGCTTATGGGGAAGGAAGAATCCATGGATCCTCAAAGCAAGTCATGCGGAACGACGCAACTTGAAAAATCTCAGCCTTGTGGTGATTAGATATAAACTTGACATCGTCATGAGGAGGTGGGTAATCGAAGGTACCCATCAAGGATGGGAACAACCAACTCCTATGTTAACGACACCAGCTTGAGGATTATCAATCATGGGAACCGTGGATTCCCCCAAGGCTGGATCAGGTCTAGAGAAGGACAATTGATTGATGGTCACTATCCGACCCTCGTGTGGAAACAAAAAGACTCAGAACATTGTAGCAACCACATCTTGCATAGCATAAGTCCAACTCCGACCTAACAAGAGATCATAGTCGAGGGGAGCATCGACTACCTCTACTTCAATGCACACGGTCTTCTCTCCTAACTGCACAGGGAAATAAGGAACGATGCCATGTGGTCGGAAAGAATGACCGTTGAACGCAGTGAGGAGAGTAGGTGATGGAGACAAAGCGGGTTGACCAATGGCTTTCCAACATGCTAACGACATAACGCAAGTCGAAGCGCCCTCATCGACCATCGTGCGGAAGATATTCCGTGTAAAAGTTTTCATGGGATGAGCCACTACTATCTGAAACGTGACGTGGTAAGGCAGATGAGGTTTTAAATCAGTCGTATCTAACATGATGGTACCTAGGTTACAAGTCTCATTAGATCCTAAAGCAGTCAACAAGGCTTTTCTCTGAGTAGGGCAGATTTGGAGGACCTCCAAAGTGGACATCGCACAAGGGGTTTGTGATAAATCCTCCACCATAGAGTAATTATGGGTGGCCCTTGCATTTGGGTTGTGAGAAGCTTTCTTAAATGCACCCTTTGGAATGCGTGTCATTGTTTCTCCCAATGTCTTCTTGATCTGAAGAGGAAGAGATGGGATTTCGGCTTCTTTACCCTTCTCAAAGGCACTTGGTTTACTATAGTCGTGTGCTCTAGTCGTTATGAAAGCATCACCCCTAACCATATATACGTTCATGGATGAAGAATTGTTTGGAGGAGGGCAGGTTTCTTGGCTGCCCCCTTCGGCACTTGTAGAGGCTTGAGTTAAATTTTGCCCATATTGAAAGGGATTAGTCAACACTGCTTGCTGCTGCTGTGTGACAAACTTTTGGGCCTCTGCAAGTTGAGGACATAGATGGGTCGGGTGGTCTTCCACACACAAGTTGCACGGATACCTCGCCTTCCATTTTTCCATGGTGCCCTCGCCAACATTATCAGTGGGGTTTTTCTCCCCCTTACCCTTCTTTCATTGTTTTTTCTTCCCTTCAGACTGTTGGGTGGACTTTGGGTTAGTCATCTACACGGAGTGTACTTCCGACGTTTGGGTAGGAGGAGCAGCCAAAGAAGTAGTCTAGCTGGCCGCTGAGTGTTGTATAGATAACTGCTACAATTTCTTTGTCAATTGCTCAGCGGGCTTGGTTTGTGCTGAACCAACAATACCATCGGCATGTGGTCCAGCTCTCTGTCTAGTTTTATCCAGTATAGATCGTGGTGCATCCAGCAGGATGTTATAAAATAAACCAGACTGAGAATAGATGAGCTCAAACTGTTGAGCCCTCATGATGGCATCTTCTTCGGAGAAAACTCCTGAAGTCGCGACTTCTTTGGATAATTGTGGGACTAAAGACTTAAGGAACCACTCAAGCAGGAATGCTGGTGGAACTGGTTCTTTGATTAGACTCTTTCGGCGTCTCCACTCTCGGATATGATCAGAGATATGGTCCGTTGTTGTCTGTTTGAAATTGGCAAGCAGCTCTGTGCCATCGTCGTATCTCACAGGTAACTGGAAATGGTTAAGGAAGGCCATTGCCAGTTCGCCAAAAGAAGAGTATCATGAGCGATCGAGCTCGATGTACCATTTCGCGGCACTCCCGATAAGAGTGCGTTGAAACAATCGCAACTGGACGGAGTCATCTTTCAATGAATTAGATGAACACCAAAGATGGAAGGTAGTCATGTGATCACCTGGATCTTCGTTAGGCTTGGCCTCGAACTTTGGAATGTTCGAAGGCAACTTCGATGGCATAGGAGGCCAACGTGGATCGTGAAAAATAGGATGATTTAACAACCTCATCAAATCTGGCAAGTGTAACGTCGCCAGGAATGGTAGTTTGGGTTGCTGCTGATAGCCTGGGAAAAAGGGTCCTGGAGTTTGACTGGCACCAGGTTTCCTTTGGCTGCTAGCCCGGATTCTGGTAGAAACCATGTCCCGGACTAGCCTAAGGATTTTTCATCTATGGAGACATTATTGGCTGATTCCCCATGAAGGACATAGGATGTTGGGCATTCATCGTGTTTGACGAACTTTGGGAAGGATTACCCCATGCCGGTCCGGATGCGAGAGGCGTAGTAGTCTGTCCAGGGTTCCATTGACTGTGGAAAGAATTACCCCAGAAAGACATTCCGGAGGAGGGAATGGATCCTTGTCCTGAGTTCCAAGGTCCTGCTATATGTGCCCCCGGTGCAAGAATAGTACCCTGCGCCGGAGTAGACTGTCCAAAAATGGGAGTGCCCCCATACGGGAAAGCAGTGGATGCGAAAGTGTTGTTACCAAATGTCCCATTCCAAACAAACGGTGATGAACCTACCGGCATAGTGTGCGTAGGTGTTCCTTGACTCTCGGCTCCAAATGAACTAGTGTGTGCAGGCTGCCCGACGGACTGCTGATGCAGACCACCAAGCGGAGGGGACGAAGGAGAGATATGACCTCCAGCGTAAGGAAAAGTGTTAAAAGGGACAGGAATACCCCCAAGTTGACCTTGCAGAGGAGCGTTAGAGCTCCCTACCCCAGACCCAAAGTCTGTAAAGTGGAGTGAGTGAGTGCAGGACTTGTACCCGAACTAGGCATACCATATGAGAACGGAGAGCCTGTCGCACTAGGTGTGAAGGGAGTTGTGGCCACCGTGATAGATGGGATCGGTCCACTGTGTGACATAGTTGCGGTCAAGACCATGGTGGCCCGGACTGACGACGGCAAGTTAGGAGATGCTTCTCTTGTGGTAGCAACGGTGGTGGGAATGGAATAATTCCCAGAAGAAGTAACAGTATTTTGTTCCATAACTGTGTGAGGCATTGACAGGCATTCGTAAAATTGGATTGGTACAATGATCGATGGCCAAGTATCAGTGGTTGGGGTTTCAATTGAGCCGAGATTGGCGGTTGATTCCTCCAGGATTTTTTCGGGCACAATGGCTTGTAACCCGGTTGCTTCGAAAGACCCTTGTTGGTCTAGCTTCTGCCTCAATGGTGACGGGGGTGGCTCCAGTATAATCGGCGGCAAGCCCAGAAGCCTTCGTGACCGGTGGAGCTTGAGATCCCCCACTCTGTGAGAAGATCCAAGACACGCTAAGGTATTCTACATGTTCAAATAGTAACACACACTAAAAAGAAGCCCCTAAGAGATAAGACAAGCAATCACTAACTATTTTGAAGAACAATTACAACAACCAACACTAGAGAAAATTACCGGTGCAAGTGCAAAGCGTGGCCCTATGTATATCCTAGGTACCGCGGTATACCCCCGCAGTCACCTGTGTATGTCCCTAAAAAGATTGGCAACTAGTTTGCCAACACGCGAACAGTCACCAGGCGGGTACAGTCAAAAGTCGGGTAGACCACAATGAGAAGGGTATCAAGCCTGAAACCTATCAAGGGTATCGAGAGAAAATGGTTTGGAAGACAACTGAGGACCTCAAACGGATTCGAGACCCACGAAGCCCCGTGGAAAATGCAAACGACGGAATCCCACAACAAGCCCTCGATATGTGTTCTCCACTACGCTTGGTCCAGCTTTGGAGGGGTTATCTCCGCTACCTTTCCTCACGCGACCTCGTGTTTATCCCCTGTGTTAGAGGGGGGTCCCGGATAACTTCCACGAAACTGGATTTCCACACTCCCTATCAAAGACTCCAATGTTTGGTTTTGAGTGGCCCTGGAGAGTTTCCTCTCCAACCTAATCCAAGGCCCTAGTCCTGAACTAGTGTATGAACCCTACAAACAAAAGGTCTAATAGATTTTAAATTAGCATTTATTTTATGGGATTTTTTACGTCACGAGGTATGAACGTGAAACTGATGATGTGTGAAGACTCAAAGTAAAAACGAATGAAAAAAGGTGGAAACAAAAGACTTTTACTAAATGCAAAAATCAACAACTTTTCACAAAGAAAGACTTCTTTTTCTTTTCAATTTTTCTAAGATTTCATGCAGCAATCATAAAGGAATTTCCCTCAACTACGAGCTACTTATGCTCTAAATGCACTACAAAAAACTTATGAACAAAAAGACTTCTCCCTAGCTATTGATGCAGAAACACAATCTTCAAACAAAGAAGAAAATGAAAAGATTTTTTTTTCTCTTTTTCTTTTTTATTTACGTGCTAATCAAGAAACAAAGGGAAAATACCGACAAGCCTAAAACCAAGAAAAAACAAAATTATGGCTTAAAGCACAGATCACAAAGAATCAGAGCAAAGACACACAATGGCAGTCAAGAAAGCACAAACTCTTAAACTTGTCTAAAAACCATCAAACAAAATTTCTCTTTTTTATCTTTTCTAACAACTATCAACTAAGAAAAAGCAGGTTAAGGGTAAGAGGCCCTAACCTACAGACTGTTCCACCCTAGACTCAAACACCTGAGAGAAATACTTCTCACCAAAGGAGGGGATGACTTCCCCACCTTGATTGAAAAGCAGCCTGTCAAGCACGCTACTGTCACTGAGACAGCACACGTGCGAACGCGTGCTGAGCTAAGACAGGACACCTGTACATGCGGTCTGACGTTGTACAGGCCACGTGTATGTTTAAATTCTAAGACAAAAATAAACACAGCCAGCCCAGACCAGGAAGAGGCCTCTGGTATTGATAACCAGGGTCCCTTGAAGGCTTGGATGCTTCTTCTAACAGAAAATAAAAAATATTTGCAAAGAATAACAAAACACAACAAGACAAACTGAGACAAGACTGTGAACTAGCAAGACTCAGACAGGATCCAGAAAACCCCCTGAGAATGTATAATTCTGAAATGGAAGAGGAGGACTGCCTCTCAAGCTCTCTGAAATCCTACACGCTACTGAAACCTCTACAACTAGCGTTCACACGAGGGCTGTAAGAGATTAGGGCGCGGGTACATGCGTGCAGGCCTTCTGCAGGCCGCGTGTACCTCTGTGTGTCCCGAAAATTGTTGTCAAGCAATAGTCAGGGAAAACTGGTATAAAGAACTAGGCTCCCTGCTAGCTCAGGCCTTACAAAAAAAGATAGGCAAAGAAACAGAAAATCTAATCTCTTAAACTACCCAAAAACTCAACTAAATCCAGAAACCCTAAAGAGTATCATCCCCAGTATGGTTGCCAATTCTGTTGTTGGGAAAAATACCCTACGGACTAGCAAACTAGGGTCAGACTTGCATGCAGATTTTGACCGTAAAGAAATTACTTTTTAACCTACCACCCAAAACTTAAACCCCTCTTTCACAATACATGCATGGAAAGAAACTACTAACCTTTTTACTGATGTTTGGTGTAGATCCTCCATTGCGCTTTGCCCACTTACTTGCACTGCTCCTTCAAAAGATAATCCTGCAATCAAGACAAAACACTACGCATGCATGCTACTTTTCTACTTGAGGATTAGAAATTAAGCATAAATTAAACAAATCATAGATAACTCATGCATTGGGATGGGAAAAGTATTCTTTTATTATTTTCAAAATGAATCAACTTACAATCAAAGTCGAGACCGGCCACCGCTCCTTGATTCTGATCATGGGCTCCTCCTCTTCTTTTGTCCTCCAATTGCTTTGCGTTAATTCTCCTTAGGCTTGAGGAAAGGCTAAAGGGTTGGGACAATGGATTCAGCAAATGCGCAGAGTTTCTTTGCTTATAATTTTTCCTCCTCCAAATGGTACCCCTACCCCTTATTTTATAGGCTAGAAGGAGCTAGGGTTTTGGATGAACTCTCAACCATGCATGGCTGGGATTTTCAGTTAACTGACCCATAGCTTTTTGTCCCGTCGGCAACTTTCCTATTTTTGTGTTTTGTTAGGTAAATGTGGGTTGTAGTAGGCCTGCCAACGTTCACACGCGTGCAGTAGTGGGTTAGGGCGTGTGTACCTTGACCCAAGAGGATTTTCAAAGAGGTTTTTCAGCAGATGTTTTGGCAATGAAGGGCTATGAGTTGGCCTGATGCTAGGTAAGCATGTGAGGTGCAATTTAGGGTTATAACAAGTACTCTTCAGCTCAAATGCTATCATATGATTTTTCATATATGGTACTAGTTGTAAGAGAGCAGACATATATGTCTGTCTAACTGATTCTCCTTGGGGTAGAACAGTTTTCTCAATATGTTCTTCATACTCTCGGGGATATGATTGTACAACTTGGTGAAATGCAAGTTTAAATACTTCATGGTCTCACCTTCCTTGTAGATAACATTATTTTATTCCCTTAACTTCTCGACTGGGCTTTTAGATTGCCCATAAGTTGATCTGATCCAGTAGATTAATTCCTCCCAGGTGGACAAAATCTTAGGAGGAAGGTCAAAGAAGTTGGCTACAGCCTTTCCTTCCAAGGAATTGACGAATAGGCACATGCAAGTATCGTTGTCGTTGGCCCCTATATTGTGACAAGTATTAGAAAATGTCACCATGTTTTCATTGGTACAAATAGTGTTATTCCCTGAAAACTTAGGCAAGTTCTCTTTAAACTTTGGAAGTGGATGAGTAGTAGATGCTAGGTTAAGAGGAGAGGACACACGCAGTAGTGTCTTTGTGGTGTCTTCTTCGAACTGAAAAAGTCCATACTTTTTTATGACTTTGGTGGGTTTTGTGGTAGATTGGACAGGGATATGGTGGTTGTATAAGCTACCAATCATTGATGATGATGAATATTGGGAAGATGGGGCACTTCCAGTGCCACCAGAGCCACCACTAGATTCCATCTTGTGGATGATATATGAGGGAAAGAAAGATGATCTGGACGAATCAGATAAAGTTCTCCTTAGAGAACTTTTTTGGGCAGACAACACAATGTTTCTTCTTCTTATTTCAGCAATAGGACTGATTTCAAGTGACAAGCCTTTTCTTCTTCTAGAAGCATGAGAATCTAAGGACATGAAAGAAAGGCCAAAGATGAAGAAACAAAAGGTCATTGTTTATTTCTAGGATGCCTACGTCTAGCTTCCAATTGTTCTTGAACACTAATATCTCATTCAATTGCATCCCAAGAATGGTTAAGCTCAGCACGGGTCCTAGCAGTGTCTAAAATAATATGAAACAAATTCAAGGAAATGTTGGTATGGTCTTGGAGACCGGGCTCAAGATTAGGCTACCTCACAACAGGTATAATCATTACAGTAAAACAGTCAAACAATAAAATTCGGAAAAGAAAGATGTATCGATGAAAAATCGAATATAAAAATTAACCAGAGAGATATCGAAGATCTCCCCAGTATGGTCGCCAAATAAATGTCGAGGAAAAGATATGAATTAATCTTACTCAAGCATTTTCAGAATTTACTTGGCTAAAGAAAAGTAGATGGGAATATCACCCTATGTTTATAGCCAACAAAAATAACATCCTAACTCACAAGTATTAATTATGAGTGCTTAGGCTAGTTTTTTATCAACAAAAAGCTTGCTGGAAATTCACTTTTTCTATAATTTTCTGAATATAACAGTTGTTGAAATGAATGTAAGAACATAATTAAAGACACCAAGATGATAATCAAGATAGATGAGACATAAAGAAATTATTTATTTCATTCCAATTCACCAAAGAGTCATTTTATTTACAAAATTTCATACGGAAATCTTGGACCAAAGTCAAACTTAAATATCCCCCATGGAACATACAAAAGGACCTATGACAGAAAACCAAAACTAAACTCTAAAAGATGGATCAGCTTGCCACAGATTTCTTCCCACTCGACTCTACACAATAGCCTTTATCAGTCATGAAAATTAATTCACAAACAGACAAGTCTACACAGATTATCAAAGATATATCAACACCTCTGAAGAAAAAGTTTATGAATGATTTGATTTAGCCCTCAACATTTTCGTCTACAATAAGACCCTCTATCATAAAAGAGAATTAGGTTGTGAATAATATAGGAATGAATGAAAATTGAACTATCTCAACATAAACTCAAAGAACAAACCTTAGCATGTTTTTGCTTCTATCCTCCTCTTATTCCTCCATTTCCATTTGCTTTTAACAAATTATAATTGGTTGAAGAAGTTGAACCAATTCATTAGTTAAGTTAATTAAAAGACTCAACTAAATTTAGTTAGGGGGGAGAATAATAGTTATAATAAGGGTCACAAATAAATAATAACTAGTAGGTGGGACCCCTTGTGACTCCCTTTAGTTCATAACAATCATAACATAACCATTAGTTAAGAAAAACACATCTCCTTATGCCTCCTATCAACATATTCACTTTTGGAAATTTAAACTCATGAAATTTGAAATTATTTCAAAAATAATACTCATATATCCAAAATATACATGTTGTCCAAAGATCCCTGAAGTCAACTGACATAAAACAATAGATATAATAAAAAACTCAAAATCCATGTTTCCTAGTCTGTGATGCAACCCTTCCTTGTTTGCTCCTATCACCTCTTGATTTTCCTAAATTTACCTTTGGCTTTGCAGATCCTTTAGGCCTAATTTCACTGATGTTACACATTATTTTGGTCACTCTGGTGATGTCTCTACAGTTATGTGTTCAGGCTCTCATAAGGACTTTTTTCCTGAGAAAAGTGACTGATGTCTTCTTCCACAAAACATATTTTTAAGATGAGTTTGCAGGCTGACTATGTTGTAGGGTGTGAGAATATTGATTCTCGTAGGCAACCCTATACCTAGCCTGCGACGTGTTCGCAGTCTGCTCTATAGGTAGGGTGTGAAATTGTTTTAAATCTTGAAAGGAAGAGGAAGTTACGAAGGTTCTAGAAGAGTATCTTCTAGAAAATGAGTTGGCATTCGCATGGTTGGCATCCTACTGACTTCTTAGATTTAGTGGGATTATCCTCATTCCTTTAACCATCTCTCCTTCTCCTATATAATGAAGGGTTTCTCAAGGAAGAGGTTAAGCAAGATTGAATGGAGAATTGATGAAATAATTGTGTGAAGAACCCCATTTGGATTGAAGCTTGAAGACTCTATTTGTCTATCAAGTTGTACTGGATCTTCTTCATGCAAGTGTAGAGCAAGTGTGTGTGTTGGAACCATGGACCACTGAAAGGAAGCTTGCGACATCAAAGCGATCTGGTTGTATCTTCTACTTTCATTTAATATAACACAACGGCGTGTCCCTTTCCCATAAAATCACTCTTATTTTATTGCATAACTCCTTGATCATATGCATAAGTTGACATTGAATATACTTTGTTATCTTCACTTTGGTTGGTTTGTGTTGTCTTGGACCTGATCTCACAAGAGAACCATAGCGAAGTAGGAAAAATAGAGACCTAAGCAAGCAATATAAAGGTATGTCATTCATCCCTTCTTGGTAGTAGATTCAATGACTGCAACTTAGAGAAAGAGTCATGTCCTCTCCTGTTTTGTTCTAGATCCAGGTGGATCTAGGGAGATCTGTTAGTGTCTGCATATACTGATTTATCCTGTAACAAAATTGGTGACTCCCCTGGGGATACAACTCATTTTTGTTGTATTTTGTTGGCCATTTTCTCTTGGTCTACCTATTTCATTGCCAACCAGTCTCTGAGTTTGTAGGAGACCCTTATAGACTCTATGGACCTAGAAGTTCACTCAAAATTTTTGTCCCTTTTCCAAATTTTCATAATTTACAAACCTTCTCTCACTGTACCTCTCTGTAGCCTATGGGAACCTTTCATTTTTTCACCCCACTGTTTAGTCCAGTGCGACATCCTCGCACCCTGCCAATGTCCAGACTATGAGAATGCCTCATTATCGCACTGTAATCCACTACTAGGCTGCGAACCCATTTATAAAAATTTTGGATCAGGTCTTCTTGCCTTTTTTGATGCCCAGATTTGTTTGTTCATCTGGGAAGAACTTATTTTGAAAGTGTTTGACTATTTATTGACTTCAAATATTGTGGTCGATTAGTTTTCGGAGATCATAAACTCTTCGTAATCTTTTTTTTTTAACTTCTCAACATTTTACCAACGAGGGTATAATCTTCAATTCTGAGATCTGAGTGCTTGTTTGGTCAAAAGTCTTTGATCGGTTTAAAAGTTGGGATTATTATTTCTTTAGATTGCTTGTTTCTTAGAAAAGTTCTTTGTCCGTATACATTTCAAGAAACTTTTTCTTGTTGATTTTTATTTTTATCTCCATTGAAAGATTTGATTTGAGCGTTTATTGAGTATTGTTTTTTCTTTGGTTGCTTACTTTTTCTTTGCTCCATCCCTATTTTTGGCTTCTAAAAAGAATAAAAAAATTTAAAGTCTTGTTCTTTTAAGCAATCATCCAGAAAATATTGGCATTAAAAGAGAACGAATAGTGAATTTATGTTATCCATGATTTTTTGGTACTACATTTGAAAAGACAATTGTACATCGTAGTTTGCGTTGTTATAGAAAAACTCCTTTCTCCCTATTGTAGATAGAATTCATCGAACGAAAGTTTGTATCATTCATTTCTATTTACACAAATTTGGGTCAAGAGGACTTCTGACTTCCTCCCCACTCTGTGAGACATGCTGTTCGAGTGAATTCTTCCGGAGAAATAGTTGTTGAGTTTTCTGGATTACCAACCGGACCTTTCACAGGACCTGAGCGTCAAGATCCTTTTTGAAATACTGGCATTTTTAGATGGGATCTCTTTGGCTTAGGAGCAGGCATTGATATCACTATCACACCTAAGCTACTCGAAACATCCGATCCAGATGCAATACCTTTTACTACTGCCTATTATTTTCCTGGTTCATACGCTCCGCCAGCCGACCACATCTTGACTATCCCCCTACAAATGGTCCATTACACAATGGTCCCAAATACTATGAGTCCTCACACCAAGATTATAGTGGCTAGCCAAGCTCCCATTGGCATGTTGTTTTTTCCTAGATTCACCCCAACACTTTCCCCTGGATATCATGTGTTGAATGCTTCTATTCCCTCTCCTACACAAATCCCATCCGGGACTCTTGGAATTTCCACTCCTTATAGGCACCATCTCATTCCTAGTTTCATTGTGACACTTCCTCGACCCCATTTCAGAGGACCTCTTCCATCCTCTATTGGAGGCACCGACCCTAGTGGCACAATCCCATCTTTCACACCTAATTACCAGATTCCTATCGGTGGAAAATTTCACCAAGGAAGCCAAACCCAATCCCCTTTTCGAGGACAAATCCCAATTGGGACGCAACCCCCGATCGGATGGAAATCCCCACCTACCCCACCTTATGGAAAAAACATACCTCCATCCTTGGCCCAATATTGGAACTATCTTATCCAAAATAATCCTCACTCAACTGGGGGGCAACAGCCTCAAGATAGCTCCTTCATACCCCCTAGTACAGGCCAACCATATCCAGGTACGTACAATACTATTTAGGGATCTAACGCTCAACCCCATGCTCTTGTTCAAGGGAACAACCCAAACCAATACAACCCTATAAATTACCTACCTCCACACCAACAAACAAATCCGCCCGGATCTTCGCATTATATGCAAACTTCTTATGGTCCTACTGGTATACCTATGGGGCTCCCTCCCCAAAGTCACCAGTACCCACACATGAATAGACTTTTAACCTTCTTAGACACCTTGGACCTCCCTGATCTGTCGATAATTTTAAATGATCCGATCTTTCACTCTCCTCAATGGCCCACGATACTGGCCAAACTACCATCCGACATCTCTAAATTCGATGGTAAACTAGGAGAGGACCCAAATAATCATGTAATGACTTTTCACCTTTGTTGTTCATCCAACTCTTTGATGGATGACTCTATTCGTTTACGCCTTTTTCAACGAACTCTCACAGGTTCCGCCGTGAAGTGGTATATAGAATTACCACGAGGCTTCTTCACCAACTTCAAAACCCTCGCTATGGATTTCCTCACCCACTACCAGTTACCAATCTGTTACAAAATGGCAACAAAAATTTTGAGTTCTTTCAAAAAAACCAAAGCCACTCATATCTCTGATCACATTCATGAGTGGCGACGGAGATGACGTCTCATCAAACTCGAACTTCCCGATCAGTTGTTGGAAGAGTGGTTCACGAAATGATTTGTGAATGACATAGCTCGTGACATCGCCATGGGTGGAGTTGTCACAGAAGAACATGCGATCAGTCATTCTCAATACCTCAACCTCGTTTACTCACAAATGGGTACTCTTTACGACTTGCTCCCTGACGCACCTCGTCCTTCTACTTCTACTACTTCAACTACTCATGCTGCTTCTCACGCAGTTGACAGTGTGATTGACACTTTTCATGCCCAACCCCATTCCATCCAAGACTCTATCAACAACCCCAAATCCATTGCCTCTAATGATCAAAATTCTTCGTCTCCTACCCCTCCCACTGGAAAAATTTCTTAGGTGAACTCTGTTCAATCTACCTCCACCGGAAAAAATAAATCCAAAAAAGAGAAGGGTAAGAACAAGGAGGATAAAAATAATCCGCAATCTGAGAAGACCAAAACACAACCTGTTGATGATAAGGATAAGCACAAACCTCGATACCCTTTTCTTATCTATGGTGATGATCACTACACTAAGGATTATCCAAGACAAGCCGAGGTTACTAAGTTCCTTCAAGGGACCCCGAAACTGCCTACTTCGGCCGTGTTGTCACAACCCTTCCCTTATCAACAATAGGCCCAATTGGTCATTCATGACCAACCTTCCCCCTCTACTACATCCTATTTCTTAATGTGTACAAGTGATTCAAAGAAGAATGACATCACACATACCACTCGAGCCAAAGATTATTCTTCCTCCAAAAATAAGGTTGATGAGATACCTCCTTCGTTGGTCCATCCATCTCCCACAACTCCACCTACCAACGGTCCTCTTCATCTAGAACAACCGAGCCTAGATACAGCTCTTCGCCCTCCCCCAAAGGGTGTTGTCCAAATATATACTTTCAATCCTCATGCACGTGCTACCCAGAACTACAGTATTGTCAAAGATCTGGCCCAAGCATTGTCTACGATGTCAACCCTCGAAGTCCTTCAGAGTTTTCCTATACAACGGAAGGCACTGTTGAAATCTATTGGTGGAATTGACCCTACTGATACAAATTTAATAATTTTTGACTTGGAATATCACATTCCAAGGTTACCCCCTCAACTCGCATTCCAAATACAAGTTATTGTCTCCAACAAGAACATTTGTAGAATAGTTATTGATGAGGGTGCCTGGAAGTGTGTCTTGTCTATTACCTGTTGGAAGGCCATCATCTCTCCTCCTTTAACTGAATCCCACAACATGCTCAAAGCCTTCAATGGATCTATTTTTAATCCTTACGGTGTCCTCCCTTCGTTTCCTATTATGTTAGAAGGAAAAACGGTCAACGTTGAAGTGGAGGTCTTTGATGCTCCTCTTAATTACAACATTCTACTTGGCCGTAGCTGGATCAACTCCATGTGTGCAATTGTGTCCACTCTTTTCTGTGTCATAAGTTTCCCACATCAAGGAAAAGTAATTACGGTGGAGCAATTGGCCTTCTTTCACTCCAATGCACGTATCAACAATGTACCTTTCATTGCAAAAACACCCCCTAGATATGAGAATGTCGGTGTCAGTCTTCTTAAAGATTCCTCTTTGATGGATAATTTTCCCATCCCACCATGCGATGTTCCACATCCATTCGTCACCTCGATCAATATGATTTCCACCTTTGTTCGAGAAACCCCTACATCTTACGACCCGTGGATAGTACCCAACCTCGGCGATCATCTTCGTTATGGCAACCAAATGCCTTTGAGTCTGATCAAATTCGCTTATCAAGCCATTCAATCAGCAACCCCTTCTACCCCCTCTATTGGTGATTTATCTCCGAATCCATTCCGCGTCATTTTTCCTACGGACGAGATGATTATGTCTGTTATGTCCATGGAAGATACCCCTTGGGTTGATGGACATCATCATTCCATCCTCTTCCTGGAACAACACACCATTGAGAGTTACCAACGGATCTCGACCCCGTCGACCGTTGTCGTCATTTCTACCATTCCCGAGTCTACACACGATATGTTCTACAAAGGGAACTTAAGTAATATCTCACCCACCATCCCCCTCGACATATCCATCAAACCTGGAGTTGTCGAAAATGTGCATATCGGAGCTTCGTGTTCCCATGACAAAGTTGTCACCTACAAGTCTCTTTTCCAAGAATTTTGTGATGTCCTCGCATGGAACTATGAAGAAATGCTAGGTATTGACCCCGACATTGTTGTACACGATATTAAGACATACCCGGGCACTAAACCCATCCAGAAATGACTTCGTCCGGTCCACCCACGTAAAGCAACCACTATCAAGCTTAAAGTTGAGAAACTTCTCAAAGATGGATTTATTTACCCTATGCCTCTAACTAACTAGGTTTCCAATATTGTTTCGGTTAATAAGAAACAAGGTATGATCCGCATGTGTGTTGATTATAGAGACATTAATAAAGCTTGTCCTAAAGACAACATTCCTACCCCCTTCATTAACCAGATCGTCGACGATTTTGTTGGAAGTGAAATATTCTCTCTGATGGATGGTTTCTTCGGATATAATCAAATCAATATCATACCTACAGACCAACATAAGACTTCTTTTATTTTTCCTTGGGGCACTTTCGCCTACCAGAAACTTCCCTTCGGTTTAAAGAATGCAGGCACAACTTTTCAATGTGTTGTGTCTTATGCCTTTCATGATATAAATCACATTGTGTAGCCATATATTGATGACTTAGTAGCTCATTCCATGCACCGTGTAGATCATCCAACACACCTATGCGCCATTTTCCTTCGCTGTCGTTTTTACCATATACACTTGAATCCCCACAAATGTGGTTTTTGTGTAGAATTCGACCGACTTCTAGGTTTTATTGTTTCACATCAAGGGATCAGGGTAGATCCTTTGAAGGTCAAGGAAATTCTCAATCTCCCTCCTCCTTCCTCACTTCGCCATCTACAAAGTTTGCAAGGGAAGGAAAACTTTCTACGTCGTTTCATCACAAACTATGTTGAGTTAACTCTTGGTTTTACTCGACTGCTTAAGAAAGGTTCTGAATTTGTATGGGATAGGACTTCCAACAAAGATTTCAATGCTTTAAAACTGACCTTAAACCGTACCCCACTACTTTTCCCACCCGATTATAGTTGAGATTATTTCCTGTATCTCGCAGCCTCAGAGTCTACCATTTTTATGGTTCTAGTCCAGGAGGATGATTCTCATGATGAACATGTCATTTATTATTTGAGTCAGAGTGTCACGACTACTGAAACCAAGTATTTACATGTTGAAAAATTGTCCTTGGCCATTGTCCAAGTTGTTCAACGTTTCCAGCACTATATCCTTTTACGCAAGACTACTGTGATTTCCAACTGCAACCCTATGCAGCACATTCTTACATGCCAATTACTAGGGGGGAAATACTCCAAGAGTTTGACTTAGAATTCGAATGTTCTAACTCCAAGAAATACTTGGTTTTTTCCAAATTGATATGCAACCTTCCCTGTTATGACACGAAAAATGTAGCAAAGGATTCATTACCCGATGAATCCCTTTTTCTGATCAGTTCCGATGACCTTTGTTATGGGGATATCATCATATATATCCAGACCGAGACTTTCCATCCTGATTTTTCGAGCACTGACCATCATTGCATATGCTACCAAGATCTTCAGTATATTATCCTCGATGATACTCTTTATCGTCGTGGGATTGACTCTTTTTTTCGACGTTGCCTCACATTTGAAGAATCTCAGAAATCCCTGAATGACTGCCATTCTGGAGCATGTGGTGGTCACATGTATGGGTATGCTACTGCTCAGAAGATCTTACGAGCTAGGTATTTTTGGCCTTTATTATTCAATGATTGTATTATTCCTGTCCAAAAATGTCACACTTGTCAAACCTACAACAATAAAATACGATCACGCCCTGCTCCTCTACACCTTGTAGTATCCGTTGGATCTTTTGCGAAATGAGGTATCGATTTCATGACATGTCAGCCTCACTCAGCTGAGGGGTATGGATACATTATTGTAGATGTAGATTATTTTACGAAATGGTTCGAGGCAATGCCAACATTCAACAATACCGGAAATACTACAACATTATTCATATTCAATCACATCATTGATCGGTTTGGTGTTCCTCAAGCTATCGTTACTGATCACGGTAGCCACTTTAGAAACTTTATGATGTCCAAACTCACCGAAACGTTGGGTCATTGCCATGAAAACTCAACACCCTATTACCCACAAGTCGATGGCCAGGTTGAAGAAATAAACAAAGTCCTAATTACCATACTTGGACGAATGATAGGGATTCGCAAAACTAATTGGCACAATATGTTGTTTTCAGCATTGTGGGCTTACCGGACATCTGTCAAGTCTGCTACTGGGTTTTCACATTTCCATTTAGTTTATGGTATAGAAGCCATCTTGCCGATTGAATGTGAGATACCATCTTTAAATCTCATCGTTGAACTTCTCCCAAATACTTCCGCTGAAAAAGAACATCTATTGTATCTTATGCAACTAGACAAAACACGTCGTGACGCCACCCTAATTATAGAAACCCAGAAGAAATGTGTCAAAGCTCAATATGAAAAACATGTCAAACCACGCATGTTCTCTGAAGGAGATCTAGTTCTCCTTTATGAAAAAGATCGGGATTTGTTAAGAGATGGAAAATTTGAGGCTATGTGGTGAGGTCCTTATATTGTTAGACGGGTGTTGGAAAAAGGAGCCTACGAGTTAGTGGACTATGACGGTATCCCTTTGAGTGAACCCATAAATGGGATTTACTTAAAGAATAACTGTGCTTAGATCATCTATGCATGAGTTCTTGTATTTTATTGTATCATACTTTTTGTGTGTTACTTTAGTGTTATTTTTCGTTATTTGGTTTCTGCTCTCAACCACTTACCTTGCATTGAACTTGGTTTCCATATGTCAGAGTCTTGGCTACCCCACATTGGCTTCGCCGATGGCACTATTCATAGTACTCTAAAATTAGCTTCTGTTGCATGGGCAATTTATGCACCTACAAATGAACTCATCAGTGTACAAGGTGTTTGCCTCGGTCGTGCGACCAATAATATGGTAGAATATAGTGTCGTCATCGAATTGTTGATTGATGCAATTTCACTTGGTATCTGCCACCTAGTTATATGACTCGATTCGCATCTAGTAGTACTACAGTTAAGTAATGTCTATGATATCCGAATTCCTACTTTATTATGGGTATATTTACGAATTCGCCTCTTGGAACGTTATTTTCATTATATCGAATATCAACACATTCCTAGATGTCTAAATACATTGACTGATGCCTTAGCTAATTATGTGTTAGACAGACATTTGGTATATTTATGAACCAATCAAACATCACATGTATTATAAAACACAAAATAAGTCGGTAGAAGCTGTATATATGTATATAACGATCAAAACGTTTTACAAAAAGTTTTTGTCCAAAGATCAAAATATCAAAATATGAAGCCCATAGATTCCACAAAATAGCATCACGGATGATGCTCACGATAACATATAAATTCTCGAGCTACCCTATGGAGAAGTCGACTAAGAGACTCGGACACACCCACAGTATGGCACTGATAACGTCTCGGGATCTCTCCAATAGTGATGTCCGGGACATCTTCAATCAGTCCCTCTAAGTTATGTTCAATCACCTCATAGTCCTCAACATCCCATATTTCCACTAGATCCACTTCTCCTCTCCTCTGAATGGGAGATGTCCCTGGTAGTCGATATGGCCCCACATCTATGTTGTCAAAATAAATTTTTGATTAGGATCGAAAATATAAAACATTTTATATAATAAAATTTGCAAAAACATTTAAAAATAACAAAATGTGTACTTATCACCTAAGTCACCCCACTGAGCATCCTCAGGTAGGACCAAATATGGATCTCCTTGGAAATCCAAACCGGCATATGCATAGTCATCGATCATCAGCATCTGGGGCCTCAACCAGTCAAAAAATGAATCATTATATTTGATTATAGGCCCTGCTATGTGTCGAGCCATGAGGTTACACCACCTTAGCATCCTCAGATCCTGTGGAACCGGAAAACCCCAATCTACCTTCAGACGTAGCAATGGGACCCTCTCAAGGAAGAAAGACACCAAAATCGACCCATACCTGAACTGCTTTAGGTCACCCCTTCTACACCTTGTCAATTGTCTTTTCATGTTGCGAAGAACCACATCTGACCAATTAAAAACCCGAGGCTCTGTGCACTCTATTGCATATTGGAAATAGCTCTAGAGAGCCATGTTCGGAGCCACGCTCTCAGCCATGCGTGCAATGGTAAAAAAGATAGTTCGTGGGGTCAAATATTGGAACCCCCAAATGGAAACCTTACCCTTTCTTCTCTCTGCCTCAGGAACACAATGTCGGTGAACATACTAGCTCATAGGAAGTCCACCACCCCTACCTCCAGTCAAAGTCGCATGGGATCCACATCATGAAAACCCCATTAGAAAATAGATATCCTCGATATCTAGCGAAAGCATGTGGAACCCTACATGAAATACCTGTTGGTCCACATCCCACATGTGGACCAAGTACTCTAACAATCTAAGTTGGGTTCTCATGCCAGGGATCCTAAAAATTTTTAAGACCCCAAATTCCCAGAGAGAAGCAATTGTACATGGATCATTTTCAGCAATGGCATCATCCTCCTCGTGTTCCCTTTCCCTCCATTCCAACATCATGATGATCAATACCTGTAATAGAGTTATGAGAAGGAACTCAGCAACTCATTTTAACCTCTTGAGCAAATTTTTATTGAGCAAAACCACACACAAAAATCTATTTTTCGGCCCTCGCAGGTGAAGCTTTTGCACAGTGCGAGATTCTTGCAGGTGCACTGAAGCCCACCTGCGAAAATCTTAGATTCTCACAAGTCCCGAATGGCCCACCTGCGAGAATGCTTGAGCGCACCTACTGACCCTAAAATGGACTCAAAACTCTAAAATTGCCAATAAAAATGAAAAGTAAACCATGGAAAAGTTGAAAAATCAAGAGATTACCTCATTGGCCAGAACCGTTTGCTAAGTGATCACTTGTAGCTCCCGCAATCAACCGATGGAATTTGAGAAAAAAAAAGGAAGTGTGTTGGACAAGTTTTTCGCAAAGTAACAATGAAATGGTAAAAATCCCTTTTTACCCATATTTATTCACCTTTTTACTATTTTTCATTAATTTTTATATTATTTTTATTACTTTTGTCTAAAAATCTAATACCCTAATGGTTTTGTGAGTATGGATTTTTTTAGATAGCTAACCTAGAAGTCCAAACGAAGGTATATGGGCATTTTTTCTCTTTTTTATACTCGTCACATGAACGAGTACCTTTTTAGGGTTTTGTAAGGAAAACCTCAAGCTCAGTCTTCGCTCGTTCTTGCGCTAAAAAATACATGAGAATGTAACCAAGTATACTTTTGTCATCTTTTCGTACTCATTATGGTAACACGAAAACAACAAAAACAAGGGAGTATCCTTTAAGCTCTTTTCACACTCCATAAAACGAAAAGATTGCCAATGGATCTCGTTCTTTTCATGCTCGTAAAATTATTTGAAGAAAACATTCGATGGGAAATATTTTATCACTTTTTCAGTATCATCAAACTAATTTACGAAAAAGGAACTGGGAGAATTTCTCTTTAAGTGTTTTTTAGACTCTCAAAACATGAAAAATGCCTGAGTTTTCTATCTTTAGACTCATTAAACAAACATTGAAAGGCCCTTATGGGACCAAACCACTCCTTCTTAGGGTTCATTAAACATACTCTGAGGGACTCATCCGAAGGATGAGCTTACATCAACAAGCATATGTTATCCTCCTCAAGCTTGTGTAAAAATAAAGAGGTACTCGCTAGAAATGGTGGGAGAAATTTTGGGAAAGGGATATGTTTCGGTATTTGTATTAGTGGAAGTAAGTGTCACTCTTGAACATGACACTCCCTATTCATCATTTGAATCTAGGTTGGGAAATCCATTTGTCTCTCGTTTGACTTACTACAAGGTCATATATTAGGTCATCTTTGAGTCAATGCTGCCAAGACCATTGTCGTGTCATTCATATGTTCAAGATTAGTCCAAACAAGACCTCCATTGAGTCATCCATCTGCAGTTGTCCATTCTTACCATGTCGGCCTTCCCTGTGTGTGTTTCAAATCAAATTTGTACTTTGATTTTCCCTCAAAGTCTGTCACTTAATTCATGTCATTGATGGTGGATACATCAAGGCCCTCCTGTGATGAGTCGTTTTCTGTCGACTCCAACTCATTATCTGGGAATAAGACTTAGAAATCATTTAGTACCTTAGAACCTGCATGCCTTAATGGCAGGTCTCTTTTCTTTTGACAGTGGATTCACATCATTGGTCCCTAATCGAGAGATTTCACGAATGTTTGACTTCAGCTCATTTATTCACATTTGTCTGTATTGTACTTAGGTACCTTGGGAGTCATTGACATCAATTATGATTTCTCTCGCACTTGTTAACGGTTTTCATCAATGACCAGTAATCGAGTGGTTTCTACCGTTTTCGACTTCAACACATGTAATCACATGGTTAGATTCTTACTTTTCAGAGAATGGGATTGAAGATCCTGGGTCTTATCTTTTGGCCCAGGCTGCGCTAGAGTATTTATGATTTTTATTGACACATGGATCCACTTTGTATGTCACGTGGCTATGTCCTAATCGACGTCTTCTAAACACATAGATCCACAGTGTATTCATGGTGGCTATGTGGTATTTTGGCGACATGGATCCACAGTGTATGATTGGTGACCATGGCCTACATTTATGATTTCATTCATTTGTGGTCTGAGCATGGGAATGCCTACCTCAGAACTGGTATTTTATTCTGCAGATGCTTGATTGTTTGTAGGTTTCTGATTAGGTGCGATACTTGTTTTTGACACACACATGCATTTTACAAAGTATTTCAACTATCACGAGTTCTAGCCTCATACTTTGGGGCGCATTCTGTTACACATTATTTTGGTCACTCTGGTGATGTCTCTACAGTTATGTGTTCATTCTCTCATAAGGACTTTTTGTCTGAGAAAAGTGACTATTGTCTTCTTCCACAAAACATATTTTTAAGATGAGTTCGCAGGCTGACTATGTTGTAGGGTGCGAGAATCTTGATTCTTGTAGGCAACCCTCTACCTAGCCTACGAGGTGTTCGCAGTCTACTCTATAGGTAGGGTGCAAACCTATTTTGAAGATTTAAATGAAGAGGAAGTTACGAAGGTTCTAGAAGAGTATCGTCTAGAAAATGAGTTGAAATTTGCATGGTTTGCATCCTACTGCCTTCTCATATTTAGTGGGATCATCCTCATCCCTTTAACCATCTCTCCTTATCCTATATAATGAAGGGTTTCTCAAGGAAGAGGTTAAGCAAGATTGAATGGAGAATTGATGAAAGAATTGTGTGAAGAACCCTGTTTGGATTGAAGCTTGAAGACTCTATTTGTCTATCAAGTTGTACTAGATCTTATTCATGCAAGTGTAGATAAAGTGTGTGTGTTATAACCAAGGACCATTGAAAGGAATCTTGCAACATCAAGGCGATCTGGTTGTATCTTCTACTTTCATTTAATATAATACAGCGACATGTCCCTTTCCCATAAAATCACTCTTATTTTATTGCATAACTCCTTGATCATATGCATAGGTTGACTTTGAATATACTTTGCAACTTAGAGAAAGAGTCATGACAACTCTTAAAAATATGAAATAGATTTGTCTCTGAATGTATCAAGCTCATGAAATCCAATCCATACATATTTTTTTACTGTTAATCATTGAGTAAGGGGGTGAAACATGGTTCTCGGATATGTGAGGGGTTTTTATTGAGAGAAAATATGACATAATTAAAGGGGAGAAGCATGGTCACTACTCAATGACAACAATAATCAACTATAAAGCAAACCAATAAAACCTCATTACAATCCACACAAGACACTGCCACTTTCATCCATTTTAACACAGAAATTCTCTTGACAGTAATCAATCTCAGAACAGGGAAAGTGAAATAATGGAAGGGAAGAAGGATGATTACTATTCATTGAAGAAATTAAGTGATCCATAAAACATTATGTGAAAGGAGATGAATTAACCATCAATCACTTGACTAAATAATAATTTATGTGTATTTAACAAGGTCATTGTTCATAAGCAAATGCCCAACACAGTACCATCACAAAACAATAGGAATCCTATACAATATGTAAGAGGATTTTGTTCCCTTATTTGCATCTTATAACCATTTCAAAACAGTAGCCATCCCACTCTATTAACCATCGAAAGCAACCACTTCCCATGTGTTTCTTCAATCCACAACTATACTCAAAAGTTGTGTTCGCAAAATAATAATGAGGTCGATATTACTTCAATAGAGCCCATCAAAATGCAATGATATTCGTTAACATATATATATAGGTAGAAACAAAAGAACCAATATCAAACTGCAACTTGTATTTATATTCAAATATACAACCAACAACCACCATTTAGACACAAGTTATGCACAGGGTAACTTGCCCAGGAAATGTAATACTGCAACTGTAAAAAAAAACAATTCAATGTGTCTTAAAGAAATGGGCCATCTAACCAACATGAAAAAGCCTCGACAACATTCCCTTCATAACAAAAGATCGATAAACATGATTAAAACTATGTGAAACCCAAGCTATCCATACTATACACAGTGCAGAGCCACCCAAAAAACACGATGCAATGTTTCCATTTTACCAAACCAAACACACAGTCACGACAATAGCTCAATTCATTGTTGGGTCATCATCCCAACACAATATTACTTTGATTTATCCCAACTATGATCAATTATGTTGTGTAATTTCAGGCTTAAACAATCAAACAATCATAAGGATATAGTTCCCAAATTCATCTGTTCAATAATCGTTTGGCCCCAACAGAAACCCATAGTTACCGCGACCATTATCTATTTTGCAAACACACAACGCGACATGAGAAACGTCAAGAATTTTCAACAATGCTATCTAAACATTCAAATAATCATTAGTGAAAAAACCAGTGATTGTGTATCTACCAAATAACTTGTCATTGTCTTAAAAAAAACCAACAACCTAACATACCCATGCATCCAATCCAATCGGGGTAGAGGCCCTTTCCATTAACAACATTGAGTTATCAACATAAGGAGAGTAACTGTGTTCTTTGAAAGTGTAACTAGTAATGTAGGGTTTACCAAAATTATAATCGAGCTAGTGACTATATACAAACCAACACGACTATCATACGACCAAATGAGAGAGCATGTTCTCAAAATTGTCGAGAATTATACAACCATCCAATCAAAAACCGAGTCGTAACGACCGGCTAGGCTGGTCTTCTTAAATAATTTCCAGAGTGGAGGGCCAAGGTTGTTCCGTAATCAAAATGGGGAGAGTAGAGCCACTCTTTGTAATGGAAAAACCTCCAAGGCCATGGTGTATAGAGGATGAACCACGACTCTTTCGTGGTCGAGCACAAATCCATGACAGGGGCCATAACTGAAAGGTAGGGCTCTATTCTACCATGAAAAAGGTTATTTAACGCACATATGGTATAACCCTCGTGCTCTTTGGTCAACAATCATAACACAGAGGTAAATACAAGGTCGAGGAAGAACAGTAACCTCATTTCGTGACCCCTGGTGGTGCAATCAACCAATGCCGAAGTGAACAAAACATATTGATGCATAAAACCTCTGATGATTAATCCCATGAAAGTCAGAGACTGGATTAGTGATAGTGTGTGAAGATAACTATCCACCCAAGACTAAACAAAAAACCTTCAACAAAACAACAGTGATAAAAAAGAGCTATCACCTAGGAAGACCAATAACCTCGACGAACTCAAAAATGTTACAGGAAGAACCATTCACTCTTCATTTCGAGAACCCAAATTTCACATAGCTGCAACACTTAGGAAAATACAAACCCATACACCTGAGCTAGTAATCATTTTATAACCAGAGAAAAATCACGAATGGCCAAAAAAATACATACCTATAATCGAATTCCTTAAAACAAGAGTTGGCCGAGTGGTTCCTCCTTTCTAAACTTTCGGAGCATAACCACAACAACAAGATTGAACAATAGCCCGACTAGGGTGGCGGCCAATGGGAAGAGTAAAGGTGACGTGCAGTAAATGCATGTCACCTCCACCCATATATCATTAAATCAACAGGACATGCCAACAAAATCTCCATTAACACGATTAATCAAACATGTATTGAAACCATCACCACCTTAAAAGTCAGTAGCACGATCACCATATCCCATTTCACATCATATAAATAAAACAAAATCACATCACCATCAATGTTTACCACCTTTTCAAATGAGCCACCGATGTTCAATCTACCCAAATATACCATATGTGGATCGGCCACATTATTCAATCAACCATTGCATAACCATTAATATTATCACATTGCCAAGTGTGCCACCAACATTTCACACCATATGCATATTAAACATGTAATCCAATCACAATTTCGTAACCATTTACTTGCTAGCTAGGGCTTAACAATAATCATCAAGTATTTTCATGCATGTAGTATAGTTAGGATAGCTTTCAAATCTTACCCTTGCAATTGTTTCTCATTTCTTTTAAGTTATTCACATGTGATATTGCAGAACTAGGTCCCCCTCCCTTGCATTTGTTCTAGTATTTTTCCTATCTCAAAACCTCCCTTAACGTAATTTTACTAACATGTTTCTTATGCAGGTGCAATAAGAACAGACAACAATGACCTTAATGAATATCATAGGTTGTAGTAACATAAGGAATCAACCCTTCATAAGCTCAATTCATAACCAATAACAACAAGATCTTCATCAACCATGTGAGTCGTGTTGCACATCATCTCAACATAAAAAATGAACAGATCTACTCTCCAATAGTCCAAGGGGGTCCCACATACTAGTATTATTTATTTTTTATAATAATAGTCTTTAGCAACACTTTATGGGTGAAACTTCATTGATGTTTTCAATTGTCAACACACATGTAGGTAGAACATTGTCCAAGATGATTACGTTATGTTTTTTTCCCAAGACTTTCATTTCGTTGAATAATGTCAAGATGTCATGGGGACCCAATGATTGAATTCCAATTTAAGAATGTCAAGGATTCATGGGAATGGTGAATCTAGTAATAACCAACAATGATTGCATTCCATGACCCAACATACCATTTAGGCATTCCTTTGAACAATCAATGGGAAATTCTAAAATCCTGTCATGAACTTCTTGTCTTGTTCCAAAGTGAAATTCCATAACAAAAATGCAGTTATTATTGCACAACCATGGATGCTATATTCCATGAGTATTAGTTTAGATCGGATATAGTGAAGAGGATTGTGATTATGGTGTTGGAATATTGGATTTGGTTCCCAATAAGGCTCATTCCATTAACAAGTTGAGTAACCTCTCCAAGTCACCATGGACTAAGTCCTGGATGCATTTAATTCCCAACAACGGTTTACTAATTCTATTGAAAATAGCAATGATTGTATTCTATTTCTAAAATACATTTCCCATAATAACATTATTTTCGAATCCATTTTTTATTGTATAGCCATGGGTTTTCTTACCTTGTTCTAGAGTCAATAAATTTTCACATGTAGACATATCACCAACCACGGAGATTTAGTTGGGTTTGATTCCTAGACAATGTGGATTTCACTAAGAATTCCACCACTTCACTAGGATGGTGAGTCTAGGAATAACCAACAATTATTAAATTCCATGGAACTACTTACCTCACTCAAGAGTTGACCTAAAAATAAACTAAGTAGCTTATCTAAAAAAGAAAAATTAATAAAATTCCAAATAACTAGTTATTAAATCATTTTTTTTCTAGGTTACAAAGCCCAAGGAATCATCATAGACATAATCATGTGATACCATTGTTTTGCCGTGCTTATTAGACTTGCAACTATTAGTGGTTCCTAACTCTGTGATTGAAATAACCTATTTCTGCAACATAAGTACTCTAAAATAAAATAAATAAATAGCATTCAAGAAAAATTAAACTACAACTACAACATACACAATACCTCACCTGAGAGTGCCCCCCCCTCGAAGGTTCAACTTGTGCACTTGCTACAAAATTCCCACACACTCTTAAAAGTAAATCATGCACCCTAATGATCTTTGCATATATATTAAGTGAAAGAGTGTTAGAATACTAACAATATATGTACCCCCCCCCCAAAGATGAGAGTGCCCTATCTATATAACACAACCAAAGTATCTTTGCGTTCAAAAATAGGGATGACGAAGCTCCTATATGCTTGGGGGTTCGTTTTAATTACAAACTAATATTTGGAACAATGTGATCCATAAGTGATCATAGTCTCCTAAAACAAAATTAACATGATAAGAAAAATCAATTCATTTTCTTATCAAACCTTGAAGCATACGGGCATTGTGGCTCTATTTTCATAGTACAAGATTAGATCGATTGAAGGTTGGAATACTCATCAATTCCTCTGGAAAAGAATAGGCACAAGTTGTTGCAACATCCTAGACTTGAATGCACAGATGCCACTAGACATAAATATTACTTTGTCTTCAATAACAACAAGTTGGCATATTCTCCATTGTTGCCATAATTGTTCGGTATCTTCCTCAACTTGTCATAACTGTGTGAAGCCATTTGATACCTTGTGAAATAGATTGTGAAATTCATGCTACAAGTTGTGTTAGCAAGGTTTATTTATACATATATATTATGACAACATCCTTCATCATTCACTGAAACACAAGTAATTTCACAACCTTCACTAATTTAATCATGCTAACAAGAAAGAAACCTAAATTGAAATCCTCCTTACCTTGTGAGATGTACATAACAAAGTAGTGATGATAACAAGGATTAGGGTTTAAACTAGGTTCTTGTGATAGAAAATTAGATAGTTATAGGTGGAAAAAAGATGTCATTTCCTGAGCCCATCATCTCCCCTCAACCAAAAGTGTTGCATCTCCTCATGAAACCTACTATTCTTGTTCAAGAGCACTGGAGTGAAGATCTTCCCAATTGAAGGCTAGATTCCCAAATTCATTTTCACCCTAAAATCCAAGTGCTCTGTCTACTTGAGTCCATTGCATAACTTCTTCTCATTTTTCCTACTTGATGGGTGACTTGTAAAACCTAATAGGACACTGAACAAGGGGAAAGTAAAATCCAAGGCCAAGCCACATAACATCATGTATTATTATAGATTTTATATAAAAGGTTTCTTTGTTGAGGGATCAAATGAAATATGGATAAGCCACAAGTTTCCTATTCCTCAACTAATTAGGGAGTTGTTCCCATATGTCATGGGAAATCAACAATGCTTTCAAGGAATATTTCTTGACAATTTCTTGGTAATTAGAGATATCGTATATTTGATGGTATCTAATGATTTCATAGTCTCCAAGGTATCGTAACAACCTATGGTAATAAACTATTATAACCTATGGTAGATGATAATGATACCAAATGATCAATCATGAATTTCCTTCAATCCTAATATAAAATGTGTTGATTAAGGTTGGTTCTCATTGATGTCAACCCTTGAAGAAAGCCCCATAGCACAATGGTTTGGGTAATGGACACAATATTGTTTGATGTAAATATGACTCATTATTTTTTTGTCATGGTTTATAATAAGTAAATATGGATGAACTCCAAAGTGGTCCCCTTATGGTGAAAGCCCTCATGGGAAGACGCTTTTCGGAGTAAGACAACCCATGATTAATTGTAGAATAATGAGATGAATGATAGTGATTTTTTCAGGGAAACTATCCTAGATGGATATTTCTTTTCATGCCATTTCCGGTGGTATGTAGAATCTCACATAACTCCTCACGGTTAGAGAGTTATGACCATGTGAAGTTGGAGAACCCGGGTTTGGGTAATGGACCCAAGTTTGTTTGATGGATAACGGTACAATTTTTGCTATATTTGAAGTTAATACTATTATATATGGATAGTACATCTCATTCCATTTCTGGTGGTATGTGGAATGTCACATAACTCCGCACGGTTTGAGAGTTATGGCTTTACAAAGTTGGAGGAATCTCATATGTCATCTAGAAGCCCCAAAATATCAAAGTAGTCAAACTGGTTTAAGAGATTTTAAAATGTAAATAATAAAGTGAAGTGATGAGTTTATTATAATTCAAATTGAATAAAAAATAAATTATTTCAATAATAAATTTAATGGAGAAATTAGAAGTGGGTTAACCCTAAAATAAGGAAAGTGGGCCAAGTGACCTAGAAGATGTTTTTAAGGAAGCTACTTGGAGAGTATAAATAAGAGGCAAGGCTCTCTCATTTTAATTACACTAGAACATATTGAATATCTATAGGTGTCTAAGGTAACCAAGGATATCTAAGCCAAATTTCTGAGGGAAGGTGAAGAAAAGAATGTTGAAATGCAAGGAAGGATAAATTCTTTTGATGGTGCTTTCTAAGGTATGTTATTTACAGGTCATGTCACCATTTTCGCTATAAGATTTTTTCTATAGACCGTGCAATTTCTATGAAATTGAGAAACCATGTCCAAGTATTTGTGGTAAAATATTCATCTTTTGGTTCGTTTTATTTTGGTAATTACACTCCGTGGAAAATAGGGTTTGTGGCTAGTCCTGCAACTAGCCAAAAACAGGTGTTTCGGGTAAAAACGTCATAACTTATTCATAACAGATCAAAATTCAGTGAGAAAAAATGTGTTTGTTAGGGTACAGTCTTCAGTATTCTATGTAATAGTTTCAAATAAATTCAACAAATATTTCATGCGGGGCATGCTCTACAAGGTCTCTCTCTAGAATAAGCCAAAATTCAGCAAGGTATGCCATTTTTTCTATAACTCATTTTCTGAGAGGTTCCAAGTAGTGACACCTGGAGGAATTGAATAAACCACATTGAATAAAATTTTGTATCGGTTTCAAATATTCAAACATTACAGATTCAAAGTTATGATTATTTCAAGTTAGGGTTGTTGACTAATCCAAAACTAGGCATGTGAGACTAAAGAAAAGTTTGATGAAAATGCTAGTCTCTTGTTGTTAAAGTTAAAGGTTTGAAAGAATGTGATCATATACACCAGGTATATTACAGATCTACAATTTGGATTTGGATGATGAAACTGATGAGGGATTTTGGTTGAGGTACATGTTGAGTACATGGTTGAGACAAGTAGTTGATGAGTTGGCATATACATGAGGTGTATAGTTGATGATGTTGGTACATATTGATGAGTCATGGTTGATGAGTAGTTGACACATTATTGGTAAATACTTGGTACATGGTTGGATGCACTTGTTTATGGTACAAGTTGATCACAGGTTGTTTGCTACAGGTTGGTGCATGGTTCATGCACTTGTTTATGTACAGGTTGATTACAGGTTCAAGTATAGGTTGATGCATGGTTCATATTTATTGGTATAGGTTTACAGTGATATATCTCACAGTGGTTTCATCATTCTACTTATACTTCAGGGTGGCAGGACAGGGCAAGGATAGGTGGTTGTAGCCACCTTCCAGTTGTAGTTGGAGAACATAGGGGGTTGTATCCTCCTTCTGGTTGTATCCAGAGAATTGGGGAGTTAGAGCTTCCCTCGGGTTGTAGCCTGATAAACTAGGGGGTTAGAGCCTCCTTCCAATTGCAGCTGAAAAAAAAAGTAAGTTGGTGCATCCAATGAATGTAATTCTTCAAAACATATAAGAAAAATCATTCCGTCATTTTCTCCCGATTTGGGTTTCCATGTAAAACACTGGTGTATTGTGTATGAGTGTGATTGTTTATTTCTTACTACTCATTATTGGATAATAATTCTACATTGATATAACATTTGAAGAAAAAGGATTATAATTATGTTATTATTGATTCACCCCCCCTCTCAATAATCCAACAATTGGTATCAGAGAAGGTTCCTTCATAAATCAGTTTAACCAATGAAAGGTATATGATGGAGAGTACCAACTCATATAAAAATGGAATACCACAGTTTGATGGACATAAGTATGCTTTTTGGAGCATAAGCATGAAGACATATATACAGGCATAGGGATTTCAAATTTGGAAATCAATTGTAGATGGATACACAACACCAGTAGTTCCACCAACAAATGACAAAGCAGTGAAACTCAATGAGAATAATTCCAAAGCAAAAAAATCACTTCTGAATGGTCTCAGTGATACAGTATTCACCAAAGTTGCACATTGTAAATTTTTTAAAGAGATTTGGGACAAGCTTCGAAATATTTATGAAGGAGATTCAAAAGTCAAAGCAGCAAAGCTTCAAACTTATAGAAGTCAGTTCGAACAACTAAAAATTAAGGAAGATGAAGATATCGCAGCCTACTTCTTACGAGTCGATGAAATAGTGAATGCAATCATAGGATTGGTAGAAGAAATCAAAAAATCTTTAATTGTTCAAAAGGTACTAAGATCTCTTCCTATGAGATTCAACCCTAAGATATCAACACTAGAAGAAAGATCGGATCTAAATTCAATAAGCATGGATGAACTGCATGGAATATTCACAGCATATGAGATGAGAACTGAACAGGAAAATCCAGATGTAAAAGAAGCAGCCTTCAAAGCATCCAAAATATCAAAGAAAAAGAAAAAGGAACAAGAAGAATATAGAAATAGTGACGACGTCTCGGAAGATGATGAAGAAGTGGCCAACTTCGTCAAAAGACTGAACAAGGGAACCAATGGTAGGTATAGAGGCAAGCTTCCTTTAATTTTTTTTAATTGTGATGGTATTGGTCATTTTGATAACAAATATCCTCATAAGAAAAAGAGATATTATGAAGGTTACTCAAAATGTAGACAAACATATAAAGGTAAAATAACTACAAAGAAAGTTTTCAAGAAAAGATTTTGCACCAAAGAAGATATCTCATCATCAAATGAAGATGAAGTAAGTGACAGTGAAACAGGGAGAGTTCTATTCATGGAAGTAGAAGACTCTAATAAAGAAGACTCCGAAAAAGAATATGAAGAAGCATATGAAGAAGAAATTGAAGAGGCAGAAGTTGACTTCTGAGAAGAATTAATGAGTTCCATATAAGTTATCAGAAGAGAAAATAAGAAAAACAAGAAACTACAAGAAGAACTAGATAAGAAAAAACACACTCAAGAACTAGAACAAATGATCACAAAATTGAAGGTTCAAATAGAAGAAGATAAAATAATTGAAGAAGCTCTCAAAGAACAGCTAGAAGGAAAGGACGGAATCATTGGAAACCTGGAAGTAGATATTTTCACACTAAGAAAGGATATTCAAAAGAAAAAAATGCAGAATAGCTCAAAAGTTATGGATGATAGTATCAACAGTCAAAAATATCATCTTGACAAGTCCGGACTTGGATACAATCAGACAAAAAAGGCATCAAGCTCCAAAACAACAGAACAAGAAACAAATTCAAAAAGCTATGCAAAAACAATCAAAGGGGATAAAAAGATATACAAGGAAGATTACAGGGACACTCCTCCACCAAGAAGATTCAGATTTCAGAATCAACAACAGATAGACAGGCCTCAAGAAGAAGAAGGATCCATAAGAGCACCTCATTTCAAAAGATCTTCAACTACCAGGTATCAAACTATATTTTTTGGTTTATGTTATGCATGTAATAATTTTGGACATAAAGTTATAAATGGCAGAGCTAACAATAGGAAAAATAACTACTTTGAGAGCCATACACAAAGGGGTTATTCAATAAGACCTAGTGAAACATAGAGAAGAAGTTACAACAGGTTTGAATCTTTGAGCATTGAAGTGGAATGTTACAAATGTAACAATTTTGGAAACATGACTAAAAATTGCAGAATGGAAGTCCCTCCTAAAGAACCTCAACAGAGTCACAAACAAGAACCTAAAAAAACGACATGGATAAGAAAGCAAGATCAGTATAGAAATGAAGAATGCACAGTCGCTCTAAAATCTAAACATAAGAAACGTGGTTGGTATGTTGACAGTGGATGTTCAAAACACATGAGAGGTGATAGAGACAAGTTTCTTACATTACGAAAGGAAAGAGATGGATCAGTCTCCTTCAGAAATGATGATTCAACCAAAATCATTGGAAAGGGAACAGTCTGAATTGGGAACAAGAATGAAAAGGCAGAAAATATTCTACTAGTAGAAGATATGAAACATAATCTTTTAAGTGAGAGTCAAATGTGTGACCAAGGTCATAAAGTTACTGTTGATTCACAAAAGTGTGAGATAAGAAAAGAAGGTTCAGGGAAATTGATTGCTATAGCTGCAAGAACTTCAAGAAACATATATGTGTTAAGTGAAATTGGAAATGAAAAGTGTTATCTAGGAAAGGAAGATGAAAGTTGGCTATGGAACAGAAGAATGGGTCACATGCATTTTGATAACCTTGTCAAAGTCAGCAAAAGAGAAGTCGTCAGAGAAATGCCCCAGATCACGAAACCAACCAACACTTTATGCAAGCATTTCCAACAAGGAAAGCAAACAAAGACCAGGTTCAAATCAAAGGAATATTCAACAACAAAACCACTGGAAATTGTGCATATTGATCTAGTTGGACCAAATACAAAAAAAAAGATTAAAAGGTGAGAGATACTTTATGTTATTAGTTGATGATTATACAAGAATGACTGCAGTTTTCTTTCTCAAGAACAAGTCAGAAGCTTTTGAAAACTTCAATATCTAGAAGGAAATGGTTGAAAATGAGATGGATTCAAGAATCAAATGGTTAAGATCGGATAATGGAGAAGAAATCACCTCAAAGGAATTTATGGAGTATTGCAGCAATCATGGAATAAAAAGGAAATTCTCTGTCGCTGGGACACCTCAATAGAATGGAGTTGTTGAAAGAAAGAACAATATAGTACAATAAATGGATCGAACAATGATAATGGATTAAAATTTAGAAGATATTTTTTGGACACGGGCAGTGCATACAACAGATCACATTAAAAATAGATTAATGCTCAGAAACAACACTGATAAAACTCCCTACGAGCTATGGAAAGGAAGACCAACAAATGTGAATCACTTTAGAGTTTTTGGAAGCAAAATGCTACATCAAAAGAGTGTTGGAAGATTGGTTGTTGTCATTGATGTCAACCCTAGTCATGGGTTTTGGACCGCAAGATTGATAAAGGTATTTTGACATGAAAGACAATGCACATGCATATACAACACCCATTAATGGATAGTATACATCATGTTGTTTCCGGTGGTATGTGGCACGTCACGTGGATCCTCATGGTTGAGGAGAAATGAATTTTTGAAGATGACAAAGTGAATTGAAGAAGGAAGT
>ML776600.1:505283-527591 GCA_009831015.1 Picea engelmannii
TCTACAATTGAACCAAACTGTTTTGAAGAAGCCAGCAAGGATGAATTTTGGAATAAGGCCATGGATGAAGAATTGGATCAAATAGAGAAAAATGACACTTGGGAATTGGTTCCAAGAACAAAGAATAAGAATGTGATCGGCACGAAATGGGTTTTCAGGAATAAATTGAACGAAGATGGACAGGTTACAAGGAACAAAGCTAGATTGGTATGTAAAGGATATGCACAGATTGAAGGAATTGACTTTGAAGAGACATTTTCCCCAGTTTCCATAATGTAAGCAATCTATTTTCTTTTAGCTTATGCATGCTCCAAAAATGTTAAAGTATATCAGATGACCATAAAATTATCTTTTCTGAATGGGGAACTTGAAGAATAAGTCTACATTGAACAACCAAAAGGATTTCAGTTGTTAGAGAACATAGACTATGTGTGTAAATTAAAGAAGACCTTGTCTGGTCTAAAATAGGTTCCTAGAGCATGGTACTCCAGACTGGATAAGTGTCTGCAGCAGGCAGAGTTCAAAAAAGGAAGTGCAGACAACAATCTCTACATCAAGGTAATTCAAGGTAATATTTTATTAATTTAAGTTTATGTTCATGATATTATTTTTGGTAGTGATAATGACAGGTTAAGCCAGAAATTTTCAAAAGACATGCAGAATGAATTTGAAATGTCGTTACTTGGAGAACTATCCTTCTTTCTGGGACTTTAGATACGTCAAAGAAACCAAGGAATTTTTATTTCTCAAACCAAGTATATCAGAGAAATTCTAAAGAGGTTCGGAATGGAAGATTGCAAACCAGTTATGACTCCAATGAAAACCAGTTGTAAGTTGAGAAAAGATGATGATTCGAAGTCTACAGATCAGAGGAAATACAGGTCAATGATTGGCATCCTACTATATGAGACAGCATCCAGACCAAATGTAATGGAGGTAGTTGGACAAGTGGCACGATTTCAAGCAGCACCAAGGGAATCACATGTATTAGTAGTAAAGATCATCTTCAGATATCTCAAAGGAACATAAGAGTTTGGATTATGGTATCCAAAAGGAAAAGATCTATCACTTATTGCCTACACAGATGCATATTGGGCAGGTTTTATTGATGACCGATGAAGCACCAGTGGAGAAATGTTCTACTTAGGTGAGTGTTTGGTATCATGGCTAAGCAAGAAACAATCATCAGTATCTCTATCTACAGCAGAAGCAGAGTATATTGCAAGAACAACATGTTGTACACAGGTTCTTTGGATGAAACAAACTTTGACAGATATATAGGTTGACATGATGATCCCATTCCAATATATTGTGATAATACAAATGCCATCAGTATCTCAAAAAACACGGTGATACACACCAAGATGAAGAACATTCCAATCAAGTATCATTTTCTACGAGAACAGGTTGCAGAAAAGAACATCAGAGTTGAGTATGTGGGCACAAAAGAACAAGTGGAAGACATCTTTACAAAACCACTTCCACGGGAAGCCTTTGAATATCTTTGCCAAAGACTTGGAGTTATTTCTACTCCAAAAATGAATTATTTTTTAATGTTTTTTGAATGCTTATATTATATGTCTTAGATGTACATGAGGAAGCAACATAAGAGGACAGTCTATCAAGGGGAGTAGCCCCAGATGGAAAGATACCTTTGCCATTGATGACAAAGGGGGAGAGATTTATCAGATGTAGAGGACAGAGGCATGGTACCAGGGGGAGAATGAGTGATATTATTTTAGTATTGCATCAGAGTGTTGCCATAAATGCCAAAGGGGGAGATTGTTGATTAAGGTTGGTTGTCATTGATGTCAACCCTTGAAGAAATCCCCGTAGCACAAAGATTTGGGTAATGGACTCAATATTGTTTGATGTAAATATGACTCATTATTGTTTTTTCATGGTTGATAAGAAGTAAATATGGATGAACTCCAAAGTGGTCCCCTTATGGTGAAATCCCTCACGGGAAGATTCTTTGCAGAGTAAGAGAACCCATGCTTAATTGTGGAATAATGAGATGAAGGACAGTGAATTTTTTAGGGAAACTATCCTAGATGGATAGTTCCTGTCATGCCATTTCTAGTGGTATGTAGAATGTCACATAACTCCTCACAGTTAGAGAATTATGACCATGTGAAGTTGGAGAACCCAGGTTTGGGTAATGGACCCAAGTTTGTTTGATGGATAACAGTATGATTTTTTCTATATTTGAAGGTAATACTATTATAGATGGATAGTACATGTCATTCCAGTTCTGGTGGTATGTGGAATTTCACATAACTCCTCACGGTTTGAGAGTAATGGACCCAAGATTGTTTGATGTAAATATGACTCATTATTTTTTTGTCATGGTTGATAAGAAGTAAATATGGATGAACTCCAAAGTGGTCCCCCTATGGTGAAAGCCCTAACGGGAAGACATTTTGCAGAGTAAGAGAACCCATGATTAATTGTGGAATAATGAGATGAAGGAAAATGAATTTGTTAGGGAAACTATCCTATATGGATAGTTCTTGTCATGCCATTTCTGATGGTATGTGGAACGTCACATAACTCCTCACGGTTAGAGAGTTATGGCCATGAGAAGTTGGAGACCCCAGGTTTGGGTAATGGACCCAAGTTTGTTTGATGGGTAACGGTATGAGTTATGACATATTTTCATATAATACTAGTATATATGGAGACTACATGTCATTACATTTCTGGTGGTATGTGGAACATCACATAACTCCTCACGGTTTGAGAGTTATGGCCTTACGAAGTTGGAGGACCCTCATATGTCATCTAGAAGCCCCAAAAGGTCAAAGTAGTCAAAGTGGTTTAAGAGATTTTAAAAGGTAAATAATAAAGTGAAGTGATGAGTGTATTATAATTCAAAGTGAATACAAAATAAATTATTTCAATAATAAATTTAATGGAGAAATTAGAAGTGGGTTAACCGTAAAATAAGGAAAGTGGACCAAGTGACCTAGAAGATGTTTTTAAGGAAGCTACTTGGAGAGTATAAATAAGAGGCAAGGCTCTCTCATTTTAATTACACTTGAGCATATCAAATATATATAGATTTCTGAGGTAACCAAGGATATCTAAGCCAAATTTCTGAGGGAAGGTGAAGAAAAGAAGGTCGAAATGCAAGGAAGGATAAATTCTTTTGACGGTGTTTTCTAAGTTATGTTATTTACAGGTCATCTCACCATTTTCACTATAACATTTTTTATATAATGATTCAGACCATGAAATTGATATGAAATTGATAAAACATACCCAAGTATATGTGGTAAAAAATTCAGCTTATGAGTCATTGCATTTTTGGAGTTACACTCCGTGGAAAATAGGGTTTGTGGCTAGTCCTGAAACTAGTCAAAAACAGGTGTTTCGGGTAAACACATCATAACTTCTTCATAAAATATAAAAATTCAGTGAGACCAAATGTGTTGGTTAGGATACAGTGTTTAGTATTCTATGTAATAGTTTCACATCAATTCAATGAATATTTCATGCATGGAACTCTCTACAAGGTCGCTCTCTAGAATAAGTCAGAATTCAGCAAGGTATGCCATTTTTGCTATAACTCATTTTTTGATAGGTCCCAAGTAGTGACACCTAGAGGAATTGCATAAAACACACTAAAAAACATTTTGTATCAGTTTCAGATCTTTATACATTACAGGTTCAAAGTTATTATTATTTCAAGTTAGGGTTGTTGACTAATCCAAAACTAGGCATGTGAGACTAAAGAAATGTTTGATGAAAATGATAGTCTCTTGTTGTTAAAGTTAAGGAAGGTTTGCAGGAATGTGATCATATACACCAGGTCTATTACAGATCTACAAATAAGATTTGGGTGATGAAATTGATGAGGGCTTTTGGTTGAGGTACATGTTGAGTACATGGTATAGACAAGTAGTTGATGAGTTGGCACATACATGAGGTGTATAGTTGATGATGTTGGTGCATATTGACGAGTCATAGTTGATGATTAGTTTACATATGATTGGTACATACTTTGTACATTGTTGGATTCACTTGTTTATGGTACAGGTTGATTACAAGTTGTTTAGTACAGGTTGGTGCATGGTTGATGCACTTCTTTATGGTACAGGTTGATTATAGGTTGAGGTACAGGTTGATGCATGGTTCAGATTTATTGGTATAGGTTTACAGTAGTATATCTTACAGTGATAGTGTGACTATGGTTCCATCATTCTACTTCTACTTTAGGGTGGCAGGACAGAGCAAGGACAAGTGGTTGTAGCCACCTTTCAGTTGTAGTCGGAGAACATAGGGGGTTGTAGCCTCCTTCTGGTTGTAGCCAGAGAATTGGGGAGTCGGAACTTCCCTTGGGTTGTAGCCTGAGAAACTAGGGGGTTGGACCCTCCTTCCAGTTGCAGCTGGAAAACAAAAGAATTTGGTGCTTCCAATGAATGTAATTCTTCAATACATATAAGAAAAAGAATTTTGTGGTTTTCTCCCGATTTGGGTTTCCACGTAAAACATTGGTGTATTGTGTATGTGTGTGATTGTTTATTTCTTACTTCTCATTATTGGATAATAATTCTACATTGATATAACATTTGAAGAAAAAAAATTATAATTACGCTATTACTGATTCATCCCCCCTCTTAGTAATCCAACAAAATTATGTAGCTTTCTTCCACTAAACATGACTAAACATGAATGATGAAAATGCTTGGAGATGGATATTGCCAAAATAAGGATTGGGGTTCCACTGAGAATTGTCTTGCAATCATAAGTTGAAATGATATAGTTCACACAATAAGTTCTGATCAAGGGAATCATAGGATAGAAATATATTGATAAAATATTGAGGTTTTTTTATCTCATATGTTTTTTCTGCTATCAGGTATCGAATCTTAAATGCAGTCCATATTTCATGTAAAAGTATGGGGTAAAATTGATATTATGACCTACAAGTTAGGGCCTCTAATTCTAATTTATAGGTCTTCTGCCTTCGGTTCTGTGCCTGCATCAACTATGCTTTACACTCTTTAAAATTTGGCTTCCACTTCTCCTCCTGAACTAAATACATTAAGAAGCATTTTTCCGTCAGTTTCTCCATCACTTTCTAATGGTTCTCTTTTATGATCCCAAGATAAAATAGCTCATATTTATCTTTCCATCCAAGTAGGTCGGGTTTTAGTTGGATACATGCATATGTATTCACCATGATGTCATCCAATTCAATATTGATTATTTGATGAACTAGCTTCATACATTCTTCTAAATAAGCATTTTCCTTGTCCATTTATGACTCTTTTGAGTCAATGGCTTCTAATAAGTAATTTAGAGAGTTATTTCTTGAAACCCTAGATCTATTTCTTTCCAATTTTATCTTTAGCTTTTGATTTTACAACCTCAATTTTATGTTATCCTTTAATAAATCTTGGTAACTAGGGCTATATAAATGAAGTTATTTAGGGGCCATTCAAGACTTGGACTTTCCTATGATACCTTTGATTCTTCTTCTTTATCTCAATCCAACATGCTTTTTGTGTGGATTAGGTTTAGGAGAATGAAAATATCCATCAATTTCAACATCAAATTGATCTTGTTATGGTGGAGAGAAAGGTCTAGAAGGATGTAAGCCTTATAATTCATGATCATCAACTTGCACCTCTTGTTGCTTTGGAAACAAGGACTTTGGACACTATAGGTACCCTCATTTGTCATCAAATTTTCCTTCCCTCTAATATGGATATGAGTGTTAACACCAAAAGTCACCTCTAGATTGCGGTAGAGGTAAGCCTAGTACCCATCAGTTTATATGTCACAGTGAATTAATTTATAAGGAGGTCAAATGGGCGCAAACTCAGGATAATATCATTTTAACTCAGAAAATTGGACCAGCATGCACAAGCAGGTGAGGTCTTGATTAACTTCAACCAATAAGTTGTAGTAAGGGTGAGTAGGAGGAAGAACCGATGAGGAGAATGTACAGGTATGCTATGGACATCCGGTCTTCCAGCAACCTAAGGAAGAAAAACTCAGAAAAAATATCCTCTTGGATTCGAAGTTTCAGGAAACTAAAGAGAATTAAAACCGAACAGGGACAAAAAATACATCACAACACAACCATAACAATCCATGTGAATCCTTAAATCATGGACACTTCAGTATCATAGGAAAATAAGATGGAAAAGGAAGCTGACTTTCATTAAACAAGAAGTCTCACATCAAATTACATAACCAGATAACCAAAGTGTTTCATTAAAATTTTACAATATGAGAGCCTAGCTCAACCATCAACCCCCCTTAACAAAATACCAAAAATACATATTTATACTTAGAACTGGCTCCAATTTCCCAAGGCGTGATCATGTCATGCATTCAATTATTTACGTGAATGAGCCTCTCTATCAGGATGTGCACACAGATGCTAGTCAAATTGCCCATGCAATCTTCTATCAGACGCGATTTCTATCAATCTGGGCTAAAAGACTGCCTTCATGGTTTTTCCTTTTTCTGGCCTTCTATTTATGGAAAGAGATGATGTCTCAACCACCTCACCAACCTCTATTATATTTTACCCAGAGCTAAAGATTTGGCAACGTGTGCCTCCTGGATCAACGGCTAAGATCCCTTCGGGTCTCTGAGCTCTAGGAAAAGCAAGACTCGAATCTCTCTTTTTCCCCTTCTCTTTCCTCCGCTTCTCTATATCTGGCATCGTGTTTCCATTTGAATCGAATGGCTGAGACCTACTTTGGGACTTCGAACACTTCAGGACTTTGGCCACTTCGATGCTTCGGGCCTTCGTGACTTCGGGCACTTCGTCGCATTTTACTTGGAAAATCCTGCAATGACTTTCTCCGCAGCTTAGATCTGGCGACACGCGTCTCTTCGAATCGGATGGCTCATGCTCATTTAGGGTCTCGGGACTTTGGACCTTTTGACAAAAAAATTTAACAATATTTTGAACCCCCGATTCCCGTGAACCGCCAATCTAATATTCTCAGGAATGTCCGTCGCTGAAGCTAATCTCGCATGTTGCTTGCATTTCGAGCCCGAAATGGACTTCTCTGAATGTTTCACTTTGACATTTCTTGTGCAGGCCGCGAACTTGGACAACCTGTTGCCCTTGAAAACTACATGTGATAACATTTGGCTCCATAGGGGATGGAATGCTCCCTGCAAACTTCCAAGAACAAGCAATTCTAGCCGCCTTATGCATTAAGCTATTGAGTCATGCTCAAAAAACATCCTGGTGAGGACTACAGGTTGCGAAGCACACTATTCCAAAATCGAAATAAAAATACATGGGCTCCACAGGAACTTATTTATGTACATTCCTAGACTAATTGACTTTTACAAAGTGCTAGGTGAAAACAAACTTCCACCATAACCATTCAAGTAGCTTCCTAACTAGAAGACAATTTATTTTGCCAGTGATCAATAGAAGATAATGCAACTATGACAGCAGAATGGTTACATTATTCATCTTTCCTCCTAATGCTAAGGTCAGGATAAAGTTGGGTGGCTTCAAAACATGAAGGAAATACAGCTCCATGTATTCCTCCACGGGCTCATAGGACAAGTGGCAAACTCTATAAAATTTGCAATAGGTAGCCTGATTTGTCTTGAAACTTTTCACACCAGGATGAATGTCTCTAGAAAGTGCAGGTGGGTGAAAGGCCAGTGAAGTCTCACTCATATCAGGGGATGGCCGCTCACTAGTAGGCTTTGGACAGGAGATAGACTGCACCTTTAGCTCCTCCTTTTCTCCCTCATGGATCTCCCAAGGATCAAATTCACAATCATAATAAAAAGGAACAATGGGAGAGCTCTACTCTTCATCATCTTCACCAGGATATTCATCGCAAGTTGTTCATTCTTGGCCAGTATCTGAAATCACTTCTTCATTATAAGTAGGGATTCCAAGAACATCTGTTTCAGGGATTGAAATATCCTCTGCATTTTCTTCATATGATAGGCAAGAAAAATCTGCCTTTACTTCTTCTATTTTTGCAGCAACTGATCTTACCAATCCCACCATCTCAGCCAAGGTATCTTATTTCTCCTCGTAGCCTTCATCCTCATAGCTTTAATCCTCACAGATTTTATTGTCACGGCTTTCATTAGCAGCAACGATATCTTGATCACCGTCTTCACATTCCTCACAACAATTATGAAAGATAAGCTCAGAGGAATAGAAATTTTGACAGTGCCTATTGAAAGTTGCATGAAATTCCTTTAGGGAGGAGATACTAGCAGGAGGTAAGGAATGATACCATTCATGAGCATATCCTGCTAATGAGAACATGAACATCTTCATAAGTACATCCTCCGGATGTATCTCCCATTGATGCATGAGTTCATGAAACTCATGGAGATGCTCTGCAAGGTTGTCCTCTTTATGCTCTCTAAATATGGGCAAAAAATCACCCCATTCGTTTGGAGTAGGAACAACATTAGGAAAACTAGGAACAAAAAAAAATTGAAAGGAGAAAAACTTCGAGCCAAGATCTTGTCCATTTCGAACTAGTGGAATTTCCAATTGATTCTTTAATCATGGATTCGCCAGGTGAATGATGTGCAGAATGAGTGTGTCTATTCTTTGTTCACCATCGAAGACTAGATCTATTTGTTGTGTTCTCCCAAGGAGCTTCAGGTGTAGCTAGAAGAAGTCACACTGAAATAGTGGAGTCACCTCAGTGGAGTCGCCACAGTGGAGTCACCAGGTTGAAGAGCAATATTCAAAGGTTTTGATATCTGATGCACCTTCAGAATCAGAAATTCGTTGTCATTCTACCCAAGGAAAGGATTTCAATTTGTTTCGTGACAACAGAACCATGAATGTTAGCACCAGAAGTCACCTCTGGATTGCAGCAGAGGTAAGCCCAGTACCCATCAGTTTATATGTCACAATGAATTAATTTATAAGGAGGTCAAATGGGCGCAGTCTCAGGATAATATCATTTTAACTCAGAAAACTGGACCAACATGCACAAGCAAGTGAGGTCTTGATTAAATTCAGCCAATAAGTTGTAGTAAGGGTGAGTAGGAGGAAGAAATAGTGAGGAGAATGTAGAGGTATTCTATGGACATCCGGTCTTCCAGCAGCCTAAGGAAGAAAAACTCAGAAATGAAGATCCTCTTGGATTCAAAGTTTCAAGAAATTGAAGAGCATTAAAACCGAACTGTGATAAAAAAATACATCACAACACAGGCATAACAATCCATGTGAATCCTTCAATCATGGACACTTCAGTATTAGAGGAAAACGATATGGAAAAGGAAGATGAATTTCATTAAACAAGAAGTCTCACGTCAAATTACATAACCAGATAACCAGAGTGTTTCATTAAAATTTTACAATACGAGAGCCTAGCTCAACCATTGACCCCCCTTAACAAAATACCAAAAATACATATTTATACTTAGAAATGGATCTAACTTCCCGAGGTGTGATCATGTCATGCGTTTAATTATTTGCATCGACGAGCCTCTCTATTAGGTTGTGCACACATACGCTAGTCAGACTGCCCATGCAGTCTTCTGTCAGACGTTATTTCTGTCAATTTGGGCTGACAACCTGCCTTCATGGTCGGTCCTTTTTCTGGCCTTCTATTTATGGAAAGAGACGATGTCTCAACCACCTCACCAGCTTCCATTAAATTTTACTTGGAGCTAAATATCTGGCAATGCGTGGCTCCTAGATCAACGAAAAAGATCCCTTCAAGTCTCTGGGCTCCGGGAAAAAAAATACTCAAATCTCGCTTTTTCCCCTTCTCTTTCCTCTGGAGCTCTAGATATGGCACTGCATGTCCATTGAATTGGACGACTAATACTTGCTTCAGGACTTCAACAACTTTGGTGCTTCGGGCCTTCGAGACTTCGGGTGCTTCAAGACTTCGAGCACTTTGACACTTTTTACTTGGAAAATCCTGCAATGAATTTCTCCGCAGCCCGGATATGGTGCCACGCGTCTCTTCAGATCGAACGGCTCATGCTCATTTCGGGTCTCAGGACTTTGGACCTTTTGACAAACAACTTTAACAATATTTCAAACCTCCCATAACTAGAATTGATGGCTATATAAACTTATTCATATAAATGAGAGGATTATATAGAAATCAAGAAGAGGATGGAGAGAAACAAGTGGCGTGACATTGAAATTGATTGTTCTCGATTGCAATCAATAAAAATCAATTTCAATCTCTTTACACATGTTCCCATCACATCTCGTGAACTTAGAAATTTTCCTAAATTTTGTTGTACCAAATCATAAACCTGAAAAACTTAAAGATCCATTCATATAGCTAGCTTCAAAGAAGAATTCATATGGCTAGCTTCAAAACTTAAAGATCCATATTGATGTATGCATTGGGTTTTTTCATTTCTAGATGAGGGATATGTTAGAATGTGTTTTAATGTTGTCTAGTGGATTGATTTAATCTTGTAACTAGTGTCATAATGATGATCATTATAACATCATTTGTGGGGAACTTATACATGTAACTAAGCTTCACTAGACTTTAGTAACATTTCACATGTGCACACAGAGGTAGTTTTGGGGAGTTATTTGCCTAGTGACCAGCCCCTCATGTAATCGTGACCTGAACCACTAGGTCCTTTTTATCCACCACTTATCCCTTATATCTTAATGAGCTTATTGCTTACCTTTATGGTTTGTTGTTTCTTGTTAGAAAAAATAGGATCACATAGAAATAATATAAAACATATGCAGAAATAAAAAAGATGCCCCTTTATTCCATATTCATTGAATTCATCAGGTATATACATCACACAATAAGAATAAATAAGGCTATACAGGTATTACTAGTCCATGCTATTAGATCATATGAGTATAAATTAAATGGAAATCATTCATGTAATGTTTGTATAACCTGTACTACCAAATTACATTGGTTCCAATAGTACATTTACCATTGAATAAGCATGAATATGGGAAAGAAATATGACTGGTAACATGTAATGGAAGATTATTAGAGAAACAAGGAAATCGCCTTTCCCATATTCATTGATGTCATTTCCTCAATACGATTGGTATAATACAAGTAATAAGTCAGTTAGTCTTAATATTCATATTGTATCTTCCTGAGAATGATACCACTCTAATCATACAAAAGCTTCATAGTGAGTTCAATAACCTGTAGATACGAGTTATGATTTGAGTGCCATATCACGTAGTTTCCATAACAAGAGATTATTAATAGAGAGCTTAGTATGATTCTAGGCATTGTGTTGTTTAGTGATGTTTGGTATAGGATAAGAATAGAAAGAAGAATGTTCACAAGAAGGTATGAGGAGGCTTCCTAGAGTAGTGTGCCCTTGGTCAAAGTCATAGGAAAATTGTAATTAGAATTAGGGAAAAATAGAAACAAATAATGCCTTTTTATTTTTCTATTCAGAAGATCAGCATATATGAGAAAATAAATAAACAGATCTAAATTAAATTCTGAGTATAAACAAAATTTCTGAGTGAAAAGACAAACATCAATCTTACCTCCTGATCTAAGAAATATGTACTTGTCACATGTGTGGATGAAAACCTTTATAATATGCTCATAAATAGTTTTAGGTTCATGGATCAAACCTCTAGGGTTTGATCTCTATCATAAGGACTTAGGAACATTTTTGCTGAGGTATAGACCATCACAAGACAACTGCAACAAAGAAAAGTCAGATCTGAAAAGATAGTCCAAAAATGAGGTCGCACCATCATCAAGAGAGAACAACTGATGTAGCCGCAACACATAAGAGAGTGAGGAGTGAGTAAGTGTGAGTGTAATATAATGCTAGAGGGTAGGGTGTTATTTATAGTTAGGGAGAGGGGTTAGGGAAATTTAAAATTATAATTAAATATTGACATTTAATTAATATAAATATTAATTATAAAAACCCTAAACACATATGAAACTCGAATCACATAAATAAAACCTCAATCACATAAAACAACAAGGGGGTACCTTTTAAGACAAAGTCAAGGGGGGGTCCATAATGGAAAAACATGTCCACATGAGTCTCATAATGACCTATAAACTTTATCATCACTACGTAAGGGGGTCCATCGACAATGTGGTTATGTCCATCTTCATAGGCACTCCTAGGTCTCATGCACCATCCCAGGAGAGATGAAGAGGATCACACATCAACACATCTTGGTATTACACCAAGATATACCTGGTCAAAGACCAGGTTTCCCCAGAACACATATGGGGGCCCTAGAACACATCTAGGGTCTTAACCACCAAGGTACAATACCAAGGATCAACCCATGCATTAGGAAAGGGTTCCCTAGAACACATCTAGGGGCCCTAGAACACATCTACGGTCTTATATAAACCACCAAGGAACACATCCAAGGATCAATCCAAGCACTAAGAAAGGATTCCCTGGAACACATCCAGGGGCCCTAGACACATCTAAGGACTTATATCAACCACCAAGGAACATATCCAAGGATCAATACAAGCACTGAGAAAGGATGATCCCTTAGGAACCCTACCATTTTGATGACATTTGCGTCCCAGAAGGAAGTGAGAAGATGCATAAAGTTTTGAATGATAGATAGCCATACTACTTAGCTTCCATCTTATACCAAAGGAGAAAAATTATATCATTGTGTAAAGGTGGACTGTTTGGAAGTGGAGAGATAGTGATATTTCAATGAACCGTTTGGAGGCCCAGACATCATGATATTGCAGTACACCTGAGTTTAAATGACTATTTTAGGCAGAAAGATGTGAGATTGCAATGCACCCTTTGGAGTGTACTACAATCTCATGATGTCTAGGCCTCCAAATGGCTCATTACAATCTCTCTATCTCTTGGTCTCCAAATGGTCTTGTCAATTTGGGCGCATAGAAATCTCATAATATCTAAGCCTCCAAATGGTCATAATGTTCATTTCAGTAGGTTCCATTCCTCCAAATATCTTGTCACCAGAAAGAAACTACCATTTTTGGCCGCATGTTCGGCGCCATACATTCATGTAAGAATTTATCCATACATTCATGTTAGATTTATCAATTGGTTAACCATAAACCTACATTGACAAATCCATAATATATAGAGGACATAATCAAAAGATTATACATACCTAAATGGTGATTTTTCAATTTAGCAATTGAACATAACAATTCATAAAACATTAAACATAACTAGAATTGATGGCTATATAAACTTATATGCTGAAAGGAGAAATCACAATTGATCTGATGAACTGGTCGACAATACAACTGGAATGGTTGGCCCCATGTGTTTCTCTTCATCTATATGACCCTCTATTAGTCTTGATCTTCCCTCAATCAATGAAGAAATATATTAAAGTACCTTCCAAAATCATTCAACCTCCATAGAAATCTAAAAAATCAATACAAATAATATTTGTAGCGCATTATTTACTCTAAGATGCATTTTTACAAGAGTGTCTAAACATACCTGAATGAAATCATCTTGGTTTCGAGAATAATTGATTGGAGCCATGCGTCTAATATTTGATCAAACTGTATCGCTTGATTTGAAGTAGCAACAATGAAGTCAGCATTGACTTTGTTGTTGCTCGGTTGGATCGAGGGAGGTTTTCTCCAAGATTAAACGGCTCCAATAAATTATTATCTACTGAACAGGGCCAACCACGTGAAGGTGGAAGCTCTTATGGCCCCTCCCTCCCCCCTCACGTCACTCTCAATTCCCCAATACCTAGAATATAAATCTATTGAAATATTTACAGCAAAAACAAACATATATACATACCAATATTCACAATTGTTTACAATGAAATAAAATGTTTCCTTGATCCATTTCGAGTGAGCAGAATATGGTGAAAATAGATTTTTCATTGAATAATTATTAAAATATTCATGTACACCATCATTTAGTACTTTTAGTCGGCTTCTTATTCTTATCTCTATAGTTCCTAATCATTTCATCAATATCTAAGTCTTCGTTCTTTGGGTTCTCTTCAAAAATTGATTGTGATTGCGTCCTCTCACACAGAGCACACCTAGTCATGGGGTACTCATGGTGTAATGGAGGCCATTGTGATGAAGAATCACCTACAAAATAAAAAAATAAAAAATTTAAATGGCCAATTTTTAAATATCATTGAACTAGTTAAGTAATATTAAAAAAAACACATGCAATGTCATTATTTACCTAGTGCACTGGTTGGCATCATTGGAATGGTTTCCCCTACGTGCTCCTCTTCAACTATATGGGCCTCAAGTACAACATTCTCTTCCATTGAGACCACAAAATTTATAAGGACAATCATAAATGTATAAGTAAAAAAAAATAGAAGTACAAAATGTATAACTACGAAATTATTAAGTATATGATTAAAATACAACCATATTACCTTCATGTGCTAACTCGGTCGTAGCACCATCGTGGGGCTACACTCCAGTGGAAAATTGGGACTAAATGGGATCATAAACATATTTTTGGTTGCAAACTGCTATCAACACACTACTCCCCAATACTAATGCATTCGTTGACAGTGCTACTCCCCTGATTAAAACAAAGTTGTAAATATTAATAATATCCAACATGAATGTATTCTTTTAATAATAAAGGTTAATGTGGATTGAATTTTATTTACCTTATCTTGCAAAGTGGTTCTTGGTATCTGCCCCAATATTTTTCGGCGTTCAACTACCACTTTATAGTTGTACTTGTAACCAAGTTGTACGTCCTCCTTCGAGGTTTCAGTACCAAACTCATCACCCTACATTGCATAAGAGTATGTATTTTTTATGTTATTCACTGCAATTACCTAAAAGTTTTAAGGTGATACAAATAATATATTTAGGTATTTACAATTCGTGACTGCAACTTCAAGTAGCCTCCCTGGCCTAGCCTATGCTAGACAAATTTGCCAAACCTTTCTTTTGTGGCCTTTGACGTATCAGTCAACCTATCATAAAAAATTTCAAGTATGTTAATATATACCACAATTTTATTTACATCTAAAAACAATTGAAGGTATTCAATTGAAATTGTTATTTACCTTCTAGGACCAGAGGATGTTTTTCCTTCATCTGTCAATTTCTTCTCTTTTACGTCCTCAATGATGGCCTGCACTCCCTCTCTGGAATCATCAGAGGAAATTCGTACCTATCATTTTTTTTCAAGTGCTTCCTATATGTTTCTCATGTATATTTTAAATATTTTCCATTTGCAGCAATGGCCAAGGTCTTATTAAATGTATCTACACCAAAAAGGTTTTCTAGATAATCCATCAATTCTTTTTTGAGGTTGGAATTATGGGAATTCCACCTCTCCCATATGGTGGGCCCGGAAATCAACAAAGCCTTATTCTCCAAGGACTTGTAAAAATCATTGTTCCCTACACGCAAAATGATTATATGATTATTAATTTAAAAATAATAATTTAGATTATTTATATTTTTCTACATAGAGAACATGAAAAAAATAAAATTTTAAAAATCACCTGGGACTTTAACCTGCTTTAATGGAAGCCCTTCCTCGTTGACCATAAAGGTTCCCTTAAGGGTCCCTGTGTTGGTCACATGTCTTGCTTTAGGAAAAGAAACCATATAGTTTGTCAAATCATCGGCCTCATCTCTGTCACCACCTCTAGAGCCTACCTATGTGGCCATTTACTTAGTGTGTGTATCATGGTTCCCACCTAGTGGTGTAGAAGGTGAATACCTGAATAACTATGTCCTGGAAGCTATATGAGGGCCTGCTTCGACACCCTGTGGTGTATTTTCATCGCTACTACTACCGATAACATGCATGTCGATGTCAACAGGATCCAAAAATCTCTATATAAAAAAGAAAACATTTTTTCGTTTAGATAATGTAAAATTTAAAAATCAATCTTTCATAATTGATCTTATGAAATAAAAATAAAACCACTTGAGAAATTATGATTATTACCTTATATGTATTAATCCTTGTCATAACTTCTTTGAGCCTTCTTCGACCTCAGGAGTTTGATCTAGAATATCTAACAAGTGAGCTAGTTCCTTGTTTCCTTTATTGATATTTTTTCTAATTAAAACCATAGGGTCGGGGGAGTCATACAAATCCTTTTCGTTGAGAGAATCATCATCAACATCATGTCCCGTCAACTACATATTCGACAAAATAAATGATAATTCAGTTATGTAAACAAATAAAATAATTGATCGCCACAAAAATAAAATGCACATTAAATGCAATTCAAAAATTGTTGTTCATTTACCTATTCTAATGTCGCTTTTCATTTACCACGATCATCCTTCCAAATTACAGTAAAATTAGAACTCTCATCATTATCATGAGAAAAAAATTCAAATTTATGAGAAATTCAAATGTATGATAAATTCAAATGTTGATAACAAAAATAGGACACACTGAGTACTAAACAGATCGAATCTCTCCAAATGGATTAATACCGTAAAGAACATAATGAAAATCATAAAATATGAGATTCATTTCTTACAGGGTCGGTAAATTAGTATACGTACCACCCCCATAATAACAACATATGTGTCTATTCGATTCAAATTGTAATCAGTCAATAACTCTTCCCTTGTAACTATTCATTTTATGGCACATACAAATACACGGTTTCCTTCACGCCCCTCAAATAATTGGGTCACTTATTTGTGGTCGCGGGTCATGTAATTTTTATAAACCCTGCAATATTACCCATTTCTTTTCACCTTCCGTCAATATAGATAGTTTCTCCTTTATTTTGATCATTGTCTTTTAGTTGTATATAATTTGCAGCCAAGCCATATCTTTGCATACTTTTTGTATATTGGAATATTTGTATCCAATATTTGTAGATATAACAGGGTCCGACGTACTCTATCAATCCAGTTAATCTGTTGCAATATACCTTTATGCCATCCATGGAAAACGGCTCCAAACCATGTAATGATGATGAAGCAATCTGGTATATCCTTTCATTTACAAAAAAATCAATGTTTATTTCAGGAAGATCCTTGGGTACCCATTGTTTCAATATATGTTTGTACCTCAAGGTTACCTCGATATCATCTATGATCTCATGATCATAATAACATGATCCCCCTTTCACAAGAAAAAATTCCATGCATCTATGGAATTTTCTTCTGATCTTCTCACCTCTAGTTGATCTCTGCCTGTTAGACCTACTAGATGTCTCACTTTCCTCTATTCTACCTGAACTTCCCTCATTCAATGAAGATAGATCTGACAAATACCTATTTTATTGTACGTCATATAACATCATTAATGAAAGAAACAGTCAGTCCATCAAGATCTAACACTAGTTCATTACTATTATCCTATTAGTATCACAGAAAGCTCATAATGATTACCAAGAAAGACAAAGCATTTTGATATATTTTTAGTTTCTTACAAATTCATGTTCTATGACTCTCCCTGTCTAGTTTGTTTCCATATTTTTGATCTTTCGACTTGAAATGGTTAGAGTGGGATAAGGGGCACTCATATCATCTATTTTTTCTAGTGAAAAATTGACCCAAACTCAATAGGAACTATGCAAACAATTAGGATTCCACTTCTATGTTGGAAATTTTTTTCATGTAACTTTACCCTAAGAGTTTTTTGACAATTTAAAGACAACCCAAATCATGGTATTTATGAAAAAAATGAACAAAAAAGGTGGAACTTTAATTCACCGAAAAGACTACCCTCATTAGAAATATGAATATTATTTCAAATACATGAATATGCCAATACTAGACTACAATGCCTATGTTGAACACTTAAGTGGACCCTAATAACATTGATAATACCAATAGAGGTCATGACTAGGGAAGATGGACCCAAGGTGGCTAAGGTGGAGGATTTGATTCCTCAACCCAAGGAGAAAAAATGGTAGAAAGGTAAACGTGGCCTATACATGTCAAAAGGGAGCGATCAATTGAGAGTAAAGTACATTTTTAAGTAACAAATACGAGAGTTGTTATTGATTTGTAACCCATCAATGGCTACAAAATTGTAAAGGCTAAGGCGTGGGTGTGAGTTATTGACAATGGGATAAGTTATGTTGTTGTTGTTGTCCATTATTTTTGTTGTCCATTGCCTTGACTCACTCCATCCAAAAAAGGACATTTTTTTTAATTACCTTGACTCACTCCATCCAAAAAGGACAAATGGGAGAAGCCCTTATTCAAAGGCCACGATTAAATATTGGTCGTATTAATGGTGAATGGACATTGTGGCTAAGTGGACATTGCATGGGATTCATTATGACATTTGTAATGTTCACAACTCCAAAGGTATCTTCACAACCACTAATTTCATTCACAACTCTCGATGCAATCTTACAACTCTCAAGGCATTGGTCAAAATGGCATAGGAAGTTTAGGGATATTCTTCATGCACATGGACCTCTCATGCCATGCCATGTCACAAATATTGGAGTGGTCAACTTGTTTGTGCATTTGGCAGCATGTGTCACATAGTTTGATGGATGACCTCCTTGGAGGATGCATTACATAGCCATTGGGGATTATATTTAGCACATATGGAACTTCTTGGACTTCTTTTGACCCGATTATATGATTGACATGATTTGAGAAGGAGATTACACATTGGATACCTTACACATGACCATTGGAGCTTAATTTAGGGTATTAATCCACTCTTGAGGGCTTCAACTCATTACTTGTTGGTATTTTTCACTTTGGGGAGCTACATGTCCACCTTGGAGGATAACTAAGAGGTTTTAATTGCCTACTATGAGGAGTTGGCTATGGATCTATCCACTTGGAGGATTTTGGAGGCTACATGTTGCACCTTTGACTCATATTATTTCCTCTGTGATGGAGGCATCCCACTCTCTTGGGCCTATTGTGATTGGATTATTGTACATGTGGCTTGACCACCTATTTATTTTACAAAAAATATTAGTTAGTTGGAGGAAATAATTCTTCACTCCTCCCTAGGCTAAATCTAAGGATTTCACATGAGATATTATTATTCTATTGTAAAGGGAGTTGAGCTAGACTCTATATAAGGAGTATCCATTCATCATTTGTAGTCATAATTGTATTTTTGGAGCTTCCACTCCTTGGATCTTAATTGACATATCTTTGTTGGAGCATATGGATGTATAAGGATTATTTCTTTATGGACGTTGGTCTCAATTCTTGAAGGTCTTCTATCTTGGTTTCTATTTGGTGCATAAAGATTGATTGTGAATGCTCAAGTATTCTACAAAATACCAAGATCAATCCATTGAAGGGTAAAAACTACCACTTGGAAGGAAGACATTTTGGGGTAACTCTTGTCCTTCTTCCTTTGTTAGTTTGGGGCAACTCCTCTCCTCTATTTGATGCATTTCTTTGTCTATACATTTTAGGAATCCTAGAAAGGGTATTGAGTATGTTTGTGAAGCTATAATTGATCTTGTTGGTGAAGGTTTCTCCCATAAGGACCCATTCTTGGAGGGCCTTGGTCTTCATTGTTAATATTGATTAGATAAGAGATTATTCTTCCCCTTGGGTTTTAGTCTCTTTATCATAATCTTTAGATGAAATAGACCAATGTTGAAAAGGGGTGTTGAAAAGGGGTAAACCAATTCCCATGGGATCATTAACGTGTATCTTTCCTTCTAGCTCAAACAAGAGGTAAGCCAATAGGGTATGAGGCTGAAATAAACTCCAACAATACAGAACCTTCGATATGCAACAAATGAATTTGTAAAATAGGTACCTCCTACAGGTTGGTTGCTTGGTACAAATTGTAAGTGTTTTTCATTACAACTTTAATTAGTGTGTGCCCTTAATTGAACATGTATCAACATACCAATAATACCCCAAAGGATGGTAATGGATAAGGGTTCCAGATCATGTTCTAATCCTTAAAATAGTCATACAAACAAATCAATGATAATATTTTTCTCATTCATGTAGACAATTCCATTCACTTGTTTCATCAAATAGTTCATATGCAACCTTATATAATCAACTTGGCACTGGAGGAAAAATTATCGATTTTGGACGGATTGCTCGTGTCCTCTGTCGTTAGGGTTTCCTCTTTCGCTCTCACTGTGGGCTAGCTAGGGTATCCAGCTCTGTCGCTCACACTATAGGATAGTTAGTTTATCCTCTAGTGTATCCACTAGTGTATCCCGCGGCTTTGTCGCTCGCATTGTGTATCCTCTAGTGTATCTGCTAGGGTATCGCTCACATTGTGTATCCTCTAGTGTATCGCTCGCACTGTGTATAAGAATCTATTGTATCTACCTCTAGTGTATCCCTCGCACTGTGTATCCACCTCTAGTGTATCCTCTTGTAGTGTATCCCTTACATTGTGTATCAACCTCTAGTGTATCTGCCTCTAGTGTATCCCTCGCATTGTGTATCGGCCTCTAGTTCTCACTGTGTATCAGCCTCTAGGGTATTCTGTGGCTCTTTCCTCTACTCTATTGGGGCTCGCACTGTAGGCTAGGCTAGGTGTGGGTTTGGTTTGATATATTTTGTTTTAAAATTTATTTTGTTATTTCATATTTTTTATTTTTAATATATATTTTATTTTGTTGTTTTAATATATATTATATTAATTATAAAAAAATATAATATAAATATATAAATTATAAATATAAATATAATTAATATAAATTATATAAATTAAAATTAATATAAGTTATATGTAGGTTTGGGTTTAGGAATTATATGGTTTATATGGGTTAGGGATTAGCAGTGAGGTTAAGGATTAGATGGTTTAGAGGTTAGGAGTTAATGGTTTTATAAGTTAGGGATTAGAATAATAGTGTTTATAGGGGTTTTGTTTCAAAATATAGATTTCAATGGATATGGGTCATAGAGGTTATGGGTATTATAGGGGTTTTAAGGTAAGGAGTTAAAAAAATGGAATGTCCCCCATGGTTCACTGATTTGTGTGCTCAAGCACATGAATATTTTCCATGATTTTGATTGCTTGCACCTATCATCTCCAACACTTCTACAAGGACTTCGAATGATGGACTTGGATCCAAATTTGAATACTTTTTTATTCATCTTAAGGCATATTCATTAGCATAGTTATATTCATACCTTGGATGATTCAACCCTAAAAATTTAAGGGAGGTTCCTCCCTTCTCTCTTCTTTATTTCCCCTTGTCTCTTGTGACTATGGAGTCCTCTTCTTGTCCTTCCTATAGTGTTTTATTCCCTATCTCATTTTATCTTAGTATCGACCAACTCTCCCCTCAAAACATGTCCAAACTCTCTCACCTCATTCAAATTAATTTCATTAACATGCCTCCTAGTAATTGTCTAATCAATCATAAAACAATTCCTACCCAGCCTTATAACATAGGGATCCTAATTCCCCTTATTACTACATTATCCGAGTTAACCATGGAGAATACTCACCACTTCCTTCCAACATGGAACATATCCCTTCTACCCCTAGCCAAGGGTATCATACAAATACACCCTCTTCTTCAAAAAAATTAAACATGCAACCTTCCACCTCATGTAGGATGTGTGATGAATGCATTCCCTACATGTGAAAACTTGAAGAGTAAATCCTAGATAATTTGTAGAACTTAAAGAATCTCTTAGTAAACCCTTCCCTCCTCAATGTGTTCCCCATGCAAGACCTCCAACCTTAACTCAAATACTTTCTCCTTTAGAACCTAATGTGCCTCCACCCAAGCAGTGTAAGAAAAATAGGTCTCCCCCTCCTCATATAAGTTCTCCTAGAACTAATCACATAAGCATGGATGCTAACCTTTTCCATAAATCAAACAATGGTGCAATTATCATAATCTCAACACTCACAACTCGAATGAATGTCAAGTCCTTCAACATAAGAACTCTTCTTCTTCCCAAAAAGTCTCATGATCTCCCTTGGTCCAAGTTACTACGAATTGAAAATTCAATTCTCCGAAGCAAGATGATGCATCTCAACTCAACACTTCCTTAAGACAAGATATGCTTCCTCAACCTACCAAAATTACTCCTCCTCTTGAACCTAGGTCAACATAAAAAACAATCAAGTCACTCCCTCTGACAAAAGTATTGGGTGATGTACCTCTAGATTCTCCTTAGACCCACTCTTACCTCATAGTTTGCCTCAATATAACATTTCAAAACTTAGAGACATAGACTTCTATAGGGCATTGTCATCGTGATGATTGATTCCCCTTAATGACCCCTCTCCTGCCTTCCTCTCATCCACCTTTTCTGAACCTCTTCTGAACCTTTCTAGAGAACCTAACTCTTCTATCCTTTTATTTCTTCCCCTACCTTGAATCGCAAGGGAGGCATCATCCCCTTTGAGTGTACTACGATCTCTCTACTTAGATTTATCATTGATATATATCTTATGGTAGTAGATCTAGTGTTT
>ML776600.1:527641-546334 GCA_009831015.1 Picea engelmannii
TAACCCTAAAATGCACCACACATGCTTACCTAGCATCAAGCCAACTCATATCCCTTCCTTGCCAAAACTATGCTGAACAAACTTTTGAAAATTATCTTGAGTCAAGGCCCACGCGCCCTAACCCATTACTGCATGTGTGTGCATGCTGTCAGGCCCACTATAGCCTGCGTGTACCTAACAAAACAAAAAAATAGGAAAGTTGCCTATGGGACAAAAATCTATGGTTCAGTTAACTGAAACTCCCGGCCATGCATGGCCGAGAGTTCGTCCAAAACCCTAGCTCCTTCTATCCTATAAAAGAAGGGGTAGGGGTACCATTTGGATGAGAAAGAATATAGTGAAGAAACTCTGCCCATTTTCCGAATCCATTGTCCCAACCCTTTATCCTTTCCTCAAGCCAAAGGAGAATTAACACAAAGCAGTTGGAGGACAGAAGAGGAGGAGCCCAGGATCAGGATCAAGGAGCGGTGGCCGGTCTCGACTTTGATTGTAAGTTGATTCATTATTCAAATAATAAAAGAATACTTTTCTCGTCCCAATGCATGATTTATCTATGGTTTGTTTAATTTATGCTTAATTTCTAACCCTCAAGTAGAAAAGTAGCATGCATGCATAGTTGTTTGTCTTGATTGCAGGTTATCTTTGGAAGGAGCAGTGCAAGCAAGCGGGCAAAAGCACAACAGAGGATCTACCCCAAACATCAGTAACAAGGTTAGTAGTTTCTTCCCATGCATGCATTGTGAAAGAGGGGTTTAAATTTTCGGTGGTAGGTTAAAAAGTAATTTCTTTACGGTCAAAATATGCATGAAAGTCTGACCCTAGTTTGCTAGTCCGTAGGGTATTTTTCCCAACAACAGAATTGGTGACCATACTGGGGAAGATACTCTTTAGGGTTTCCGGATTTATTTGATTTTTTTGGGTAGTTTAAGAGATTAGATTTTCTGTTTCTTTTCCTGTCTTTTTCTGTAAGGCTTGAGCTAGCAGGGAGCCTGGTTCTTTATACCAGTTTTTCCTGACTGTTGCTTGACGATAATTGTCGGGACACACAAAGGTACACGCGGCCTGCAGAAGGCCTTCATGCGTGTACCCGCGACCTAACCTTCTACAGCCCACATGTGAATGCTAGTTGTAGAGGTTTCAGTAGCGTGTAGGAGTCCAGAGAACTTGAGAGGCAGTCCTCCTCTTCCCTGTCAGAATTATACATTCTCAGGGGGTTTTCTAGATCCTGTCTGAGTCTTGTTGGTTCACAGTCCTGTCTCAGTTTGTCTTTTTGTGTTTTGTTATTCATTGCAATTATTTTTCTTTTCTGTTAGAAGAAGCATCCAAGCTCTCAAGAGATCCTGGTTATCAATACCAGAGGCCTATTCCTGGTCTGGTTTGCCTGTGTTTATTTTTTGTCTTAGAATTACATACACGCAGTCTGTACAAGGTCATACCATGTGTACACATGTTCTGGTGCAGCTCAGCACGCGTTCGCATGCATGTTGTTTCAGTGACAGTAGCATTCTTGACAGACTGCTTTTCAATCAGGGTGGGGCAGTCATCCCCTCCTTTGGTGAGAAGTATTCCTCTCAGGTGTTTGAGTCTAGGTTTGAACAGTCAGTAGGTTAGGGCCTCTTACCCGTAGCCTACTTTTTCTTAGTTGATAGTTGATAGAAAAGATAAAAAGAAAAATTTTGTTTTATGGTTTTTAGACAAGCGTAAGAGTCTTTTCTTTCTTGATTGCCATTGTGTGTCTTTGCTCTGATTCTTTGCGATCTGTGCTTTAAGATAGAATTTGTTCTTCTTGTTTTTGTGCTTGTTGGTATTTTCCCTTTGTTGCTTGATTAGCACTTAAATAAAAAAAATAAAAAAAGAGAAAAATCTTTTCATTTTCTTCTTTGTTTGAAGATTGTGTTTCTGCATCAATAGCTAGGGAGAAGTCTTTTTGTTCATAAGTTTTTGCAGTGCATTTAGAGCATAAGTAGCTCGTAGTCGAGCAAAATTCCTTTATGTTTGCTGCATAAAATCTTAGAAAAATTGAAAAGAAAAAGAAATATTTCTTTGTAAAAAGTTGTTGAGTTTTTGCATTTAGTAACAGTCCTTTTGTTTCCAGCATATTTTTTCATTCGTTTTTGCTTTCGTCTTTACACATCATCAGTTTCACCTTCATACCCCGTGACGTAAGAAATCCCATAAAAGCAACACTAATTTAAAATCTATTAGACTTTTTGTTTGTAGGGTTCACAAACTAGTTCAGGACTAGGGCCTTGGATTAGGTTTGAGAGGAAACTCTCCAAGGCCATTCAAAACCAAACATTGGAGTCTGTAATAGGGAGTGTAGAAGTCCAGTTTCGTGGAAGTTATCCGAGACCCCCCTCTAACACAGGGGATAAACACGAGGTCGCGTGTGGAAAGTTAGCGGAGATAACCCCTCCAAAGTCGGATCAAACATAGTGGAGAACACATATCGAGGACTTGTTTTGGGATTCTGTCGTTTGCCTTTGCCATGGGGCTTCGTGGGTCTCGAATCCATTCGAGGTCCTTAGTTTCCTTCCGGACCATTTTCTCTTGATACCCTTGACAGGTTTCAGGCTTGATACCCTGCTCATTGTGGTTTACCCGACTTTCGACTGTACCCGCCTAGTGACTGTTTGCGTGTTGGCAAACTAGTTGCCAATCTTTTTAACAACATACACGGGTGACTACGGGGGTATACCATGGTACCTAGGACAGACATCGGGCCACGCTTTTCAGAGTATACCTAGAGGGTGCTTCTGTGTTCGAGTTGCACTTACACCGGTAAGTTGCTCTAGTGTTGGTTGTTGTAACTGTTCTTCCAAATAGTTTAGTGATTACTTGTCTTATCTCTTAGGGGCTTCTTTTTTAGAGTGTGTTATTGTTTGAACGTGTAGAATACCTTAGCGTGTCTTGGATATTATCACATAGTGGAGGATCCCGAGCTCCGTCGGTCACAAAGGCTTCTGGGCCTGCCGCCGGTTATACTGGAGCCACCCCCGCCACCATTGAGGCGGAAGCTAGACCAACAAGGGTCTTTTGAAGCGACTGGGTTACAAACCATTGTGCCTGAACAACTCCTAGAGGAATCAACTGCCAATCTTGGCTCGATTGAAACCCCCACCACTGATACCTAGCCATCAGTTATTGTACCAATTCAATTTTACGAACGCCTGTCAGTGCCTCACACAATTATGGAACCAAATATTGTTACTTCTTCTGGGAATTCCTCCATTCCCACCACAGTTTCTACCACAAGAGAATCATCTCCTAACTTACCATCGTCGGTCAGAGCCACCATGGTCTCGGCTGCAACTACGTCGCACAGTGGACCGAACCCGTCTATGGTGGTGGCCACAACTCCCTTCACACCTAGTGCGACAGGCCCTCCGTTCTCATACGGTATGCCTAGTTCGGGCACAAGTCCTGAACTCACTCACTCCACTTTACAGACTTTGGGTCTAGGGGCAGGGAGCTCTAATTCTCCTCTGCAAGGTCAAATTGGGGGCACTTATGTCCCTTTTAATGATTTTCCTTATGCTAGAGGTCATATCTCTCCTTCGTCCCCTTCGCTTGGTGGTCTGCATCAGCAATCCATCGGGCAGCCTGCACACACTAGTTTATTTGGAGACGGGAGTCAAGGAACACCTGCGCACACTATGCCAGTCGGTTCATCAGCGTTTGTTTGGAACAGGAATTTTGGTAACAACACTTTCGCATCCACCGCTTTCCCGTCTGGGGGCACTCCCATTTTTGGACAGTCTACTCCGACGCAGGGTACTATTCCTACACCGGGGGCATATATAGCAGGACCTTGGAATTCAGGACAAGGATCCATTCCTTCCTCTGGAATGTCGTTCTAGGGTAATTCTTTCCACAGTCAATGGAAGCCTGGACATACTACTATGCCTCTCCCATCAGGATCGGCATGGGGTAATCCTTCCCAAAGTCTGTCAAACACGATGCATGCCCAACATCCTATGTCCTTTATGGGAAATCAGCCGATGATGTCTCCACAGATGAAAAATCCTTATGCTGGTCAGGGCCATGGTTTCTACCAGAATCTGGGCCAGCAGCCAAACTTTTCCTGGCAACCTGGTGCCAGTCAAACTCTAGGACCCTTTTTCCCAGGCTATCAGCAACAACCCAAACTACCATTCCTGGCGACGTTACACTTGTCGAATTTGACAAGGCTGTTAAATGATCCTATTTTTCACGATCCACGTTGGCCTCCTATGCCAACGAAGTTGCCTTCGGACATTCCAAAGTTCGAAGCCAATACTAACAAAGATCCAGGTGATCATGTGACTACCTTCCATCTTTGGAGTTCATCTAACTCATTGAAATATGACTCCGTACAGCTGCGATTGTTTCAACGCACTCTTATTGGGAGTGCCGTGAAATGGTACATTGAGCTCGATCGCTCAAGATATTCTTCTTTTGGAAAACTGGCGATGGCCTTCCTTAACCATTTCCAGTTACCTGTGAGATACGACGCGGGCACAGAGTTGCTCGCCAATTTCGAACAGACAACAACAGACCATATCTCTGATCATATCCGAGAGTGGAGATGCCGGAAGAGTCTAATTAAAGTACCGGTCCCACCAGCATTCCTGCTTGAGTGGTTCCTTAAGTATTTGGTCCCACAATTATCCAAAGACGTCGCAACTTCTGGGGTTTTCTCCGAAGAAGATGCCATCATGAGGGCTCAACAATTTGAGCTCATCTATTCTCAATCTGGTTTATTATACAACATCCTACCGGATGCACCACGATCGATACTGGATAAAACTAGACAGAGAGTTGGACCACATGCCGATGGTATCATTGGTTCCGCACAAACCAAGCCTGCTGAGCAATTGACAAAGCAATTGCAACATTTATCTATACAACACTCAGTGGCCAGCCATACTACTTCTTTAGCTACTCCTCCTACCCAAACATCAGATGTACACTCCGTGAAGTTGACTAACCCAAAGGCCACCCAGCAGCCTGAAGGGAAGAAAAAACAACGAAAGAAGGGTAAGGGGGAGAAAAAACCCACTGATAATGCTGGCGAGGACACCACAGCAAAGCAGAAGGCGAGGTACCTGTGCAACTTATGTGTGGAAGACCACCTGACCCATCTTTTTCCTCGACTTGCAGAGGCCCAAAAGTTTGTCACATAGCAACAGCAAGCAATGTTGACTAATCCCTTTCAACATGGGAAAAATTTAACTCAAGCCTCTACAAGTGCCGAAGGGGGCAGCCAAGAAACCTGCCCTCCTCCAAACAATCCCTCGTCTGCGAACGTATATATGGTTAGGGGTGATGCTTTCATAACGACTAGAGCACACGACTATAGTAAACCAAGTGCCTCTGAGAAGGGTAAAGAAGTCGAACTCCCATCTCTTCCTCTACAGATCGAGAAGACATTGGGAGAAACAATGACACGCATTCCAAAGGGTGCATTTAAGAAAGCTTCTCACAACCCAAATGCAAGGGCCACCCAGAATTACTCTGTGGTGGAATATTTATCACAAACCCCTTGTGCGATGTCCGCTTTGGAGGTCCTCCAAAGCTGCCCTTCTCAGAGGAAAGCCTTGTTAACTGCTCTAGGATCTACTGAGACGTGTAACCCGGGTACCATCATGTTAGATACGACCAACTTAAAACCTCGTCTGCCTTACCACGTCGCGTTTCAGATAGTAGTGGCTCATCCCACGAAAACTTTTACATGCAATATCTTCCGCACGGTGGTCGACGAGGGCACCTCGACATGCGTTATGTTGTTAGCATGTTGGAAGGCCATTGGCCAACCCGCTTTGTCTCCATCACCTAGTCTCCTCACTGCTTTCGACGGTCGTTCTTTCCGACAACATGGCATCATTCCATCTTTCCCTGTGCAGTTAGGAGGAAAGACTGTGTGTGTCGAAGTAGAGGTAGTCGATGCTCCCCTCGACTATAATCTCTTGTTAGGACGGAGTTGGACTTATTCTATGCAAGCTGTGGTTGCTACAGTTTTCCGAGTCTTGTTGTTTCCACACGAGGGTCGGATAGTGACCATCGATCAATTGTCCTTCTCTAGACCTGACCCAGATTTGGGGGCATCCACAGTTCCCATGATTGATAATCCTCAACCCAGTGTCATTAACGTACGAGTTGGTTTGTGCCCGTCCTTGATGGGTACCGTCGATTACCCACCTCCTCATGACGATGTCAAGTTTATATCTAATCACCATAAGGTTTAGATTTTTCAAGTTTCGTCGTTTCGCACGACTTACTTTGAGGATCCATGGATTATGCCTTCCCCCTCAGCCACGATGGATGAGACAGGGCACTCCGGCATGTCCATGCCCTTGTTGGCCGCTGAAGTAGTGTACTCTTTAGTCCAGCAAGCTTCATCTAACCCTGATCCGACTCCTGCACAAGAGTTGGATCCACTTCTCGATCCTATCTGGGCTCAGGGTTCTCTCGCCCACACCGATTCGTTATACTTAGTCTTACCTTCTGACGAAGCAGTAATCAAAGCAATGACTAGTCCGGACAAACCTTGGGAAGATCTTCATCACAGATCATACTTCCTCCCAGAGTTAAGCCGAATCGAGGTAGGAGAATTCACTATCACCATGACGGGAGATCATCCATGTCCTATTAATCTCTTAGCTACACAGGAAATTTATGTTGAGGGCAATATGGTGACTATCGTTGAAACTATACCTATCAACATCTCCCAAAACCCTAGCATCATGAAGAATGTCTTCGTCGGGGCAGATTTCTCCCCCGAAGAGATTCAAATTTATACGGATCTTTTCAAATAATTCCGCGACGTTTTTGCCTGGTCTTATGAGGAAATGCCAGGTATCGATCCGAAAATAGTTGAACATGAAATCACAACGTATCCTAATGCCAAGCCTGTTCAACAAAAACTTCGTCCAGTCAATCCTAAGAAAGCAGCAGCCATTAAGCTTGAGGTTGAGAAATTGCTCAAGGCAGGTTTCATTTATCCTATTCATTTGACTCAATGGGTGTCAAACCCCATGCCGGTCAATAAAAAACAAGGCACAATTCGTGTATATACCGATTTTCATGATTTGAACAAGGCATGTCCAAAAGATAATTTTCCAACCCCATTCATTGACCAGATCATTGATGAATGTGCCGGTTGTGAAGCCTTTTCATTCATGGATGGTTTTTCGGGATATAATCAAATCCAAATCAAGCCTGAAGACCAACACAAAATGGAATTCATTTGTCCGTGGGGTACATTCGCCTATCGTAAGATGCCTTTTGGCCTCAAAAATGCTGGAGCCACTTTCCAGCGGGCCATGTCTTTTGCGTTTCACGACCTCAAACATATAGTCGAGGCCTATCTAGATGATTTAGCATCACACTCTCGCAAGTGAAAGGATCATCCTACGCACCTCAGACTAATCTTCGAACGCTGTCACTACTTCAGGATTCACTTGAAACCCAACAAGTGCAGCTTTCGCGTCACGTCCAGACGTTTTTTAGGTTTCATCGTATCAACAATAGGGATCATGGTGGATCCTCTTAAGGTGGAGGCAATAATCCAGTTGCCCCCCCCCCACGCACAATATTACAACTTCAAAGTCTTCAAGGCAAGGCGAACTTCTTACGATGCTTCATCGCCAACTATGCTGAAATCACCAAGTGATTTATGCATTTACTGAAGAAAGATGTTCCCTTTCTCTGGGACGAAGTCGCTCAACGCTCTTTTGACACATTAAAACATTCCCTCACAACTTCAACTCTGCTATGGCCACCTAATTATAACAAATATTTCTTATTATATCTGGCTCCTGCAGAGTCAACCATAGGCATGGTTTTAGTTCAGGAAGATGATTCATTTTCAGAATACATGATCTATTACCTGAGTCGAGGCCTCGTAAGACCGGAACTTAATTATTCCCATCTCGAAAAACTTTCGTTGGCAACAGTTCATGCTGTTCAACGGTTCTGTCACTACGTTCTGTTTCTCAAGACCACCATCATTGTTGTCATGAATCCATTCCAGTACATGTTGACACGACGAGTTATAAGCGGAAAAATCAGTAGATGGATGGTCATCCTCCAATAATTTGACTTAGACTTCGTTTCAGCAAAGTCCAAGAAGTCATTGGTCTTCGCAGAACTTATTTCGGAGCTTCTAGTTGAGTCAGGTGACGTTGTGCCTGAGGAATCGCCTATCCGGGGGGATATGTTTTTGATTGAATCTTCAGACCCTTGGTATGGAGATATATTGATCTATCTCCAGACTTTGAAGTGCCCCACCTCTGCTTCTCATGACGAGCGTCGACGGATACGCCATCAGGCTAAGAATTATCTCATACTCGATGATACATTGTATCGGAGAGGTGTAGACTGCATCTTGCATCGATGTCTCACTCATGAGGAGGTCGTCATAGTGCTTAACGATTGTCATATAGGAGATTGTGGCGGTCACTTATCTGGGTTGGAAACAACCCAAAAGATTTTACGAGAAGGTTACTTCTGGCCCACACTTATCAAAGATTGTATCGAGTCAGTCAAGAAGTGCCATCCATGCCAAATCTTCTCTCGGAAGATGAGGGCACATCCAGCTCCCATGTTTCCTATCATCACAGTTGGTCCCTTCACTAAGTGGGGGATTGATTACACTACATGCAACCCCCCGTCAGCAAGGGGGCACCGCTATATCATCGTAGTTGTCGACTACTTCACTAAGTGGGTCGAGGCTATGCCAACGTTTAAAGATGATGGAGAGATTGCAACTCTCTTCTTATTCAACCAGATTATAGTAAGGTTCGGCGTCCCGAGAGAGATTGTCACTGACCATGGCAGTCACTTTCAGAACCAAATGATGTCCTAATTAACATCAAAGCTTGGGTTACGGCAGGAACATTCATCACCTTAATACCCCCAAGCCAATGGGCAGGTGGAAGCTGTAAACAAAACCCTTAAGACTATTCTACAGCGAACTATCAACTCAGCCAAGTCAAATTGGCATTTGATGTTATACTCAACATTATGGGTGTACCGAACATCAGTTAGGACTGCAACCGATTTCTCACCTTTCCAACTCGTTTATGGGCTGGAGGCAGTTTTTCCCATTGAATGTCAAATTCCATCTCTGAAATTGGTAGTACAGTTATTGCCAGACACTTCTCCACTTGAAGAACGGTTAGTACACCTTGAGAAGTGTGATGAGCAGTGTCGCGATGTAGCCCTAGCCAATGAGGCTCATAAACATAAGGTCAATTGTCAATATGATCGGTCCGTTCGTCCTCGGATTTTTTCTGAGGGCGACCTTGTCCTGGTCTATGACCAAGGTAAGGACCCCCTGGGGGCGGGAAAGTTTAAACCCATGTGGTTCGGACCCTTCATTATTAAAGAGGTATTAAAAAAAGGCGCTTATCGTTTGGTCAATTTTGAAGGGAATTCTTTGGCGGATCCTAGAAATGGGCTCTACCTCAAGAAGTATTACTCATAGAAAGGTCACTGTGGGTAACTTTTTGTAATATATGTATAGTCTTTGTACTATTACTTTTTTACATTTCTTTTAAAAAGTGTTATGGACATGTCATTGATGTTATCTTTCGTCAATATAGCAGATGTCAAGTGAGTCCAAGGTGTTCGTTGGGTATGCGGACGGTGCTAGTCGACACACGCGGAGGCTCGCCTCCGCAGCTTGGGTAATCTTTACACCACAGGGTCAGTTGTTATCTTCCAAAGGTATATTCTTAGGTGACACCACAAATAATGTTGCCAAGTATAGTGCAGTTATTGAGTTTCTTCGTGATGCATTGTCATTGGGTATCTCTCATCTCTGGGTCTATCTAGATGCTCAACTGGCTGTGTCATAGCTAAACAGAATATATCGGGTTCATGATCCAACTTTACACCGATGATTCCTTAGGGTACGTCTCTTAGAACGAAACTTTGATTATATTACATATTTTCATGTTCCTAGGAGATTAAACCAAATCACAGATACTCTAGCTAATCACATTTTAGATTGGCATCTTGCCCACATATAAAAAAGATCATGGACATAAACATGTAAAATACATTTTTGCACACATAATCCATAAGACACAAAAAAGAGATAAAAACCATATATAAACATCATAAAATCCTTAGAGTACATAGATGGACACAAGCACCTCAAAAATGGGAATAGTAACAAGTCATCGGGCTTATGCCCTCAAAAAATATATACAACAAGGTGCTCGTGGCACATAAAGAGTCTAAAGTCTGTTTAGGGCCTATGGGCCCTGTTATAATCATCTACAGTGCGGGCTAAACGCCTAAACAATCGGACCCATGTCCGAGGTGCCCCCACAACATGAGTCTGCATGGAGGGCGGCAAGTCCTCTATCTCTTCCATCGGGACTGTGCGAGTGAGCACAGTAAAGTTCCGCTCAACTCGCCTAAGGACCCTCTTGGCCTCTCCTGCTGGGAGGTTCCCTGCTACTGTTTCTCCCCCAGTGGCGGAAGTTCTGGCTTCCGGGCGTGGGAAACGCCTGTTCCGTGCATAGTCGGCAGGTCACACGAGTCCCACATCTGCATGCAATAAACGTTCACCCATCAAATACTCTGGCATACAAAAAAAAATGATATATATAAAAAAGACATAAAAATTACATATGAAAACAAAAACAAACTACAAGGATGGGGACTTACCCATCTCCCCTCGCTCCTCACCAGGAGGCATGGGTATCTCTGGATCTCTAGAGAAGTCGATCCCCGTGTATGGGTAGTCCTCGATAGCAGGGATCTGTCGTGACATCCAAGCAAAAAAGTCATTGTTGAAGGCCTCCACCTTCCTTCCACCACCCTGTCGTGGAAGTAACACTGCCCATATTCATACTGCAGGGAAAGAGGCCAGATGTACTCGTACTACAACCAGAGGACTGAAGCACATAACTCTCTCGAAAAAGAACAAACACAAGATAGTCTCGAACCCGAAGTTCCTCTGTGTCCGATGTCGGCAATCTGTTAATTGCCTCTTCATACACTCCAGCAGTGTGGCACTCCAATCAAAAATGTGTTCATTCATGCACTGAATAGCACAGTTCATTTGTGCGCGCGAAGCCTGATGCACAGCTGTTGAGCCGGTAATCCGCCTAATAAGCAACAAGATAGTCTATAGTGCCAGGCTGGTAATCTTGCTAATCGGCACCTGGGAACCTCTGCAATCGGTCCCAGCCTCACAGTACTCAGCTACCAACTCCGAGATCTTGCTCGGCCCCACAGGAAAAGTCTGGAAATTGACTGGTTCCCCTCTCCTTGAGAGGCCAGTCAGAAAGTAAATGTCCTCAGTGGTGGGCACCAAGGATTTCCCCTCTAGCATGAACGCCTCTGCATCAGGGTGCCAGTAATCAATCAAGGCATTTAGTAGCCTTGGTTGCACACGCATAAACGGACATAAAAATAATTTTAGCAAACCGCACTGCATCAACACGGCAATAACATTCGGATCTGCAGCAACTAACTCATTGGTGGCCTCGTGCTCCCTTTCCCTCCACTGGACATACATCTTGCCAACACAACAAGATAAAGGAGGGTCAATACTTATTTTCATTTGTTTTTTCATCAATAGGGGAGGGTACACGCGGCCTGTAGAGGTGACAGTTGCGTGTACACGCGTGCAGGCTTTGCTCTGCACACGTGTACACGTGGGCTGTCTCTGGACAGTCCGCATGTACCTAGGGCCGACCTTTTTGAGGTCGACGCCCACCCAAAAAATAAATTAAATGCTAAAATGGAAGTGTTGAATAGCTAGATAAGGGAGTTTGTACTTACTTGGTCCAAGCAAAAGTCTGTTTCATCCACTGTAGCTCTCGGAATCATGATCTTTGGAAAAGGGGGTCTTTTGGCTCCAGAGTCAATTTCCAAATCAGCAATGGTGATAATGAGCTGCCAGCTTCTATTTATAGACTTTTTGGCCTCTTTTTATCACTTTTTTGGCCCCCCTTATCAGTTTCTTTATACCAAAAACCATTTAGAGTGATCCAGGAGTTATATGGGAGGGATTTGACCGGGTATTGCAACAGTTGGTTTTTTGAGTTTCGAAAAAATATCGACGGTCCATAAAAAAAATATATATATATATATATATATATTTCAAAAATCAACTTGAGCATATAGGGTAGGATATCACCCCAACTTTTGCATCTCATTGCCTTTTTCTTATGCTATAGGATCGATCCCATCAGGTTGTGACACGGAACCATCATATCTGCTCTAGAAGTGTCGCGAGTTGGTGGTAGAGCTTATCAAAACATGGATGCCCTTGGTAGGTCCTAGTTGCATTATGGTGTCCATGTCGTTTATCGAAACACTGTAGGCTCGGGAGTCTGTATAGGCTGTCCTGAATATGAGTTTGAGCCTCATTTGCATGAGTCTATTTTCACTCTTTATCTTACCCTCAGGACTCCCAAACAATAACGTGTCTCCTTTTAATCCCTTTTCAGACCCTCTAAAAATGAAAATATTGTCGAGCGATCTTGTGATCTTTCACGCTCGTTAAACTGAAATTTGAGGTCACGTCTTTCCAGCGGTAGTTTACCCATTTTTCGGTCCAGACGGTCAACTGTACGAACAAAGGTATACTCTATCGAATTCCCATTCTTTAGAATAGTATCCTCGGGTATAATTTTATTCCTTTTTCGGGCCTGACGGACTAAATTTACGAAAAAGAAACCCCCACGGAGTCCATAGTTAAGCTCTTTTCAGACTCCCTAAAATTGAAAAGATCGTTGAGTGACCTTATTCTTTCACACTCGTTAAATTGGTCCAGAAGAATATTCCTGTCGGAGTCCATAGTTAAGTTTTTTTCAGACTCCTTAAAACTGAAAAAATAGTCGAGTGATCTTTTCCTTGTCACACTCGTTAAAATGGTTTTGAATTAACGTCTAATCAGTGCTAGTTTATCCCTTTTTCGAACTGACTAGACTATTGTCAAAAAAGATACCCCAGCGGAGTCTCCTTTTATGCTTTTTCAGACTCTCTAAACATGAAAAACCACCGAGCTTACCTTCTCTGGGCTCGTTAAAATTACATCAAAGGACGTTACCATTGTGTGTTATGTCAACCGCATTTGCATACCTTACCCACTAGCCTTGTAACAGTTTGCTTCTGCGTCTTAACACCTTTGGCCGCCGGAGGATTTTTCCTGGGTATCATTTTACCAGAACATCAGTCTTGTCCTTGTGCCTCGAGCTTGTATGTTTGCAGTACTTGTTCCTCCATTGTAACGTAATATTCCTTTATTCTTTTTCAAAAATTATCAAAAAGAACAAAAAAATCAAATATACCCCAAAAAGAGAATGGGAGAAGTATTTTCTTTATTGGCAGCATAATGAGTCGCCCTTGAATAAAGCACATATGTCCGTTTGATCATCAGACTATGGGATGTAGTACGACCTTAGGAATCTTATTCTCGCTGTATAGAGTTGTGTCCTCCACCATTTGGTTACTCTTCCAAACATATGGAGAGTTTGCGTTGCCTCCTGCTTCGTAGACTTATGATTAACATATATGTTGCCTGAGTATTATCACTTGTCGTGATATTATCCAAGGGAAGTTTGTCACTAAGCCTGAGTCGGCCCCTCTATAATATGTCTCTTGTCCGCATACCTGGCCATCCTGAACGTCCAATCAAGTCCATGTTCGAAATCACTGAAGCCTTCAGTCCGATCATCAAGATTATCAAGTCCATAACTGATGAGTCGTCGAAGACCTCTGGGTAGCGTAGTCATACACTCATATTACACTCCTACCCAAGTTTTGGAAGATTTTGAAGTTGTTTCTCGAGCTCTGAAGTACAGCCATCAGGCCGAATTAGCTTCTGGGAGATGGATACTCTATATGTATATCTTTCTGATTTTGAGATGTAGCTCCGCTGTGTATTATTCGCGGCTACTCTTTATAGTTATTTGACATGGATCTACAGTGTATTTGATTGGTAGCCATGGTTCTATTTTATCCCGAGCATGGGTAAGCCTGCCTCGGTGAGACATTTTTTATTTTGCAGACGGCACCTCCTGGTTCTTGATTTTTGGGCTCACTCGTTCATCACATCAGTATAGATTGGTAAAGATTGGTAATGTATTTCAGCCATCAGATGCTCTTCTGACCTCACACATTAGGGGGCATCTGTTATAACCCTAAAATGCACCACACATACTTACCTAGCATCAGGCCAACTCATATCCCTTCCTTGCCAAAACTATGCTGAACAAACTTTTGAAAATTCTCTTGAGTCAAGGCCCACGTGCCCTAACCCATTATTGCATGCGTGTGCACGCTTTCAGGCCCACTACAGCCCGCATGTACCCAACAAAACACAAAAATAGGAAAGTTGTCGACGAGACAAAAATCTATGGGCTAGTTAACTGAAACTCCCGGCCATGCATGGCCGAGAGTTCGTCCAAAACCCTAGCTCCTTCTAGCCTATAAAAGAAGGGATAGGGGTACCATTTGGAAGAGGAAGAATATAGCGAATAAACTCTGCCCATTTTCCGAATCCATTGTCCCAACCCTTTAGCCTTTCCTCAAGCCAAGGGAGAATTAACGCAAAGCAGTTGGAGGACAGAAGAGGAGGAGCCCAGGATCAGGATCAAGGAGCAGTGGCCGGTCTCGAATTTGATTGTAAGTTGATTCATTATTCAAATAATAAAAGAATATTTTTCCCGTCCCAATGCATGAGTTATCTATGGTTTGTTTAATTTATGCTTAATTTCTAACCCTCAAGTAGAAAAGTAGCATGCATGCATAGTTGTTTGTTTTGATTGTAGGTTATCTTTGGAAGGAGCAGCGCAAGCAAGCGGGCAAAAGCGCAATGGAGGATCTACCCCAAACATCAGTAACAAGGTTAGTAGTTTCTTCCCATGCATGTATTGTGAAAGAGGGGTTTAAATTTTGGGTGGTAGGTTAAAAAGTAATTTCTTTACGGTCAAAATCTGCATGCAAGTCTGACCCTAGTTTTCTAGTCCGTAGGGTATTTTTCCCAACAACAGATATCACACACACACACACACATTAGAGATCACATTCAAAGCTTGTCTAACGGGAAAGTTGAGATACATGTGTCCATACATGGATTACTCTTGGAGATCCATCACAACTCTTTTATTCAGCACAAGTAGCTTCAACATATTTTATTCAACCCAACTAACTTAAACAACTACAACAATGAATTACAAGTGATTTCCTTCCATACTTCTCTAGTGTATTTTCCATACTTCTCTTTATATTCTGGGATATGGACATTATTGAGAGATTTTGTGTACAAATCAAGTGAGGAAAAAGGAGAAGGGGAAGAAAAGAAACAAGTAAATGGCATCAAGTGAGGAAAGTAACCAACGAACCATAGAGGAATCAATAGGAGAACGAAAAAAAAGGGTACAAATGAATAAATTTGAATGAAGGAAAGAGGGTGAGGAAAGTAAATAGGGAGTTGAAATGTAAAAAGAAAACAACTTCTCAATTTCAATAGCTTCTCTAATGATCCTAGTCAAATAGTGTTCACTTTAGGTTAATATTTTAGTTTGGTCAAAAAATATGAGGTGTTTGGTACTGTTGTTGGAATGCTCAACGATAATAGGTTTTGAAGTGTGATTGTGGTTTGTATGGGCTTAAAAAATTACACATAGAAAAACTAAACATTTGTAAATTATAATTGGGAGAATCTATAGATAAGACAAACTATAAGTTCTTTAAAATTATAATTAGATTTAATACCTTTTATTCAAATGTGGGAATGGTTGCTAGCAAAGATCCAAAGGAAGATACCATATTGAAATCACTAGGATTTGATCTCTCTCAATATGAATATCTTCAAAGGATGTTACTTCTTGTTTTGTAGCAAAAATACTTCTCCAAAGCTTCCCTTTGCTCGTTCTTAGAAACCCCTAAATAACCTCTTGAAAAGCTCTTTATTTTGGCCTTCTCCTAAATAAAAATTGATTACAAAGTTAGTTGGAAGATATATTGGAGGATGAAGGACATTGATATAATGACTTAGGGGACTACATTAGCTTGTAGCATGGACAATTAGAGAATTTTTTAGCAATGTCACATGGACCATTTTTTTAAGCCTTAAATTAAGAAAAATGCCCATCTTTAGTCCAAATGTATCCATTTTAGCTTGGAATGTGTATAGGTTTTTAACATATACGCATAATCTCTCTTTTTCTAATGATTGGATAACCAATATTTAAGCCTTGCTTGCCAAATCTGTCTATCGAATATGCATAGTTGCGAGGTTAAGAATTTTTAGAGTCTAATAATTGAAAATTGGTTCTATTGGAATGATTTCATGATTTTGTACCATCATGAGTATGACATATTTTTCTAAGTTGTCTATGTTAAGAGTTGTGCGTATTTTTCGACATTGTTGTGTTATACCATTTATTCAATAATGACAAGTGATTGTTCAACCTCATCTTTAGAATATTGATATATAAATGGTCATTATTGGTGATAGTTTACCTAGGACAGTATATGAGTTATATAGATTTTATAACACCACTAATTTGTTTTTTGGGTCACCTAATTTGTTCTTTTGTTCTTTGGATTATTTGAAAAGTAAAAAATAACAACATACTTGTCAACTAAAGAGTTTGATAGATGGGTAGAGTGACATGTAGGTCCATTGTGATAAGGCTAAAAGAGTAGACACCCCAGGTGAGAACTTCAAATACACCCATCACAAATTTATTCCACTGACCCCGCATAGTGAGCAATGAATGGGGCCAATGTTGAAATGTTTTCAATCTATGCCTGTATGCATCGAAATTTGACATGGCTAAACCAGATAATTTCCTTGAAGGTATGGGAGGGTTTCAATACTTAAGGATGTTTGATGTCCCCGCATAATATTTGAGATCATCCATGTTTGCATCAATGTTCAATATAATGGATGTCTCATAGTGAGCATAGTGAATGGGGCCTTCCTTGAAGGTGAATGAGCATGGTGAAATTTCTTCCACTGACCTCACATAGTGAGTAGTGAATGGGGCCAACATTGAAATTTCTTCAAACTGTGCATGTATGCATCAAAATTCGACATATTAGAATAGACACATTCCTTGACAATATGGGAGGGTCTCAAGACTCAAGGATGTTTGATGTCCTGACCACATAATATTTCAAATTGTCCATGTTTTCAACAACATTCATAATGGGGTGTCTCATATTTTTCAAATGTCATTGTTTCCATCTAGAGAATCTTTGTTGGAAATATCTTGAAATGTCATGGAACTTCCAATTCAACCACCACAAATGTCATGTACCGACCCCGCATAGTGAGCACTAGTGAATGGGGCCAAGGTTCAAATTTCTTCAAGATGTGAATGTATGCATAGAAATTTGACATGGTTAGATTAGACACATTCCTTGACGATATGGGAGGGTTTCAATAATCAAGGATGTATGATGCCCCCAGATAATCTTTGAGATCATACACATTTGTAGCAATGTTCATCATGATGCACCTCTCATTGTCATCAGTCATCATTCCCTTATATAGAATCATTTTCGGAACTATCTTGAAATTTGACATGGAACTTCAAATACACCCATCACAAATTTCTTCCACCGACCCCGCAAAGTGAGTAGTGAATGGGGCCAATGTTGAAATGTTTTCAATTTGTGCATGTATGCATCGAACTTTGACATGGTTAGACTAGATAGTTTCCTTGAAGGTATGGGAGAGTTTCAATACTTAAGGATTTTGTATGTCCCCACATAATACTTAAGGAGGGTTTGATTATTGAATTACCATGTCAATTTGATGTCGCAGAAGCTTCAATTCACCCACCAAAAATGTCATCTTGCACCAACCCCGCATAGTGAGCAGTGAATGGGGCCAACGTACAAATTTCTTCAAACTGTGCAAGTATGTGTCGAAATTCGACATGGTTAGACTAGACACATGCCTTTATAGTATGAGAGGGTTTCAAGACTCAAGGATGTCTGATGTCACGACCACATAATATTTTAGATCGTCCATGTTTGCAACAAAGTTTATAATGGGCCATCTCATATTTTTCAAATGTCGTTGTTTCCATCCATAGAATATTTGTTGGAACTCCCTTGAAATGTCATGGAACTTCCAATTAAACCACCTCAAATGTCATGCACCGACCCCGCATAGTGAGGACTAGTGAATGGGGCCAAGGTTGAAATTTCTTCAATATGTGCCTGTATGCATCAAAATTTGACGTGGTTAGACTAGACACATGCCTTGACGATAAGGGAGGGTTTAAAGACTCAAGGATGTCTGATTTCCCCACATAACCTTTGAGATCGTCCACATTTACATCAACGTTCATCATGTTTCACCTCTCATTGTCATCATTTGTCAGTCCCTTCTATAGAATCATTGTCGGAACTATCTTGAAATTTGACATGGAACTTCAAATACACCCATCACAAAATTGACATGGAACATTGGCCCCATTCACAGTTCAATGTTTCCCATCATGTAATCTATCTCTAGTACAATGTCTTTTAAAAGTTGTTTCCCTTAAAATTTGACCGATCATAAAATTAAAACGAAACGAGGATGAGATGAGACAATATATAGAGTGGGTCTGTGAGTGATCTTTGAGTATAAATATGAATGAATGAACTTCTCTTGGTTTTGAGAATAACTTATTCTCTACTAAACAAGGCCAACCACATGAAGGTGGAAATGCATATGGC
>ML776600.1:546339-560740 GCA_009831015.1 Picea engelmannii
GCTCTCAATTCCCCAATCCCCAATATAGTTACGTACCCAATATAGTTACATACCTCATCAACCAACGCAAAATTTGTATCTTCTTCTTGATCATCCAACTCGACATCTATATCAGAATCCGGTTCAGAATAAATCTTGAAAGGATTGATGATATCATCATCATCAATGTCCTTTTTGAGCATATCTTCATCGATATCATCATCAAGAACTAGCGTATTGTCTCCTATGCCTAGTTCATCTTCTTCGTCTTCTTCATCTGTTGACCCATATTCTTCCTACTCTAGCTCTACATCATATTCTTCTTCAATATCATCTTCCTCATATACAATATACTTTATTTTTTGTCCTCTTGGATTATATCTAACAACAAATGACCAATCCCTCTTACCTGGAACCATTGAGTAAAAGACTTGTTCACATTGACTTGGAAAAACATAACGGTCATTTGTTTTTTCAAAAATTGTTGTTTTAATCATCGAAAATCCATTGGCATGTTGAATAACGGTTCTTTCCTCATCATGTTCATGCATTTGTAACCTATACCATTTGACATCGAACAGTACTAATTTGAAGGAATTAAAGTCACACTCAATTATATCATTCAAAAACCCATACTATCTATTTTCAAATTCTCGAGGACGTTTGTCACTCCTAGAGGAAACATTAGTGACTTGGAATACTGCAGTTATCCCACTATAAGAATTTTTTCTGGTTTCATCCAACTATTTGATGTGAAATTTATGACCATTGCACCACATAGCCTTGTGTTGTTTCAACTGCAATAAGCCAGACATGTAAAACATGCATTGTCAATTAATAATAAACAAATTTATATAACTTGGAAAGTATAACATATATGAAAAAACACACCTACAGTCACATTAATATAATATAAATAACTGAATAAAATGGGTGAATTTGCTTGCCTTTCCATCTTTCAAACAATATACTAAATCTATTTCCCTCTACGTAACATCAGAATCTCCATTATGACGAGCTTCACTAACCAATCCAGACAGTTATTTCCATGATAACCTACTTCCATGACGTTCTTTACATCTACCAATCCATACCTTCATCCAATCAAGATTGTTTGCAATGTATAAATGTAATGCATCCCAATATTAAGCAACTGGCCGATCAAAAAATCACAATTCACCAATATTAAATATTAGTTATAACCATGTAAATATTAATAAATGATGAAAGAATAAATATTAAATGAGTATGATCATGTACAAAAAAAAAGAGAGAAATTTATATTTATTAAAAATATCCACAATTTAATTACCCCTCACTTTCTTCATTGTACCTTTCCACAACAACTGCTCCCTTTCATATTTTTTTATGGAGTTCACATCCCAAATGCAATCCACTGCATGCATAGCTTGCACTGCTAATTTAGGAAGATACTGACTAATATACACCATGGATTCATATACCATATATCCCTCCACCATAGAACCCTCGGGACATGCTCTTTGTCTAACCAAAGCCTTCAATGATTTCAAGTGCCTCTCCACCATCCACATTGACCTTGTGTGTATAGGTCCACGCATTTCAATCTCCTCAACTTGGTGTATGAGGTAGTGTTCTTGTGCATTGAAAAATGTTGGAGGTATATACTTCTGCATTTCACACATTAGCCGATGAATTTCTCTCTTCCAATACTTTATATCATCTTCATGGATTTCTTTCAATGACAACCATCTACATATCATGACGCAAGAAAACAAAATGTTTCAAAAAAAACATATAAATACATATTACATTACAAGTAAAGCACATGTCATCAAGTACAACAAAAATTTGTTTTTTTTGTTTTTTGCATATATATTGTAGCTACTTACCTCATGTATTTTCCAATATCATATATAAATTTTTTGACGTTGTTTCCAAAGTCATTTGGGAGAGATAGAGGTAGAACATGATGTAACAATAAAAACAAATCATTACTTGATCAAAACTAGAAAAACAAATCTCAAAAAATGTATACGACCAATATATAAATATGAATACTAAAATGATTAATTACCTTAATTAAGGTATGTCAATCATGTGTTTTTACCCCACCAAATTCACTTTTCTTCGTTAATATATTCTTTATGTTTGAACAAAAAACTGTGGGAAATTTAATTTTTGGAATGACCTCTTTTACACCATTTACTTCTTTCTCTGTTAATAACCATGGAATTTTATTTTGGTCTCCATCATTATTTGATCGAATCACACTATGCCTTGCATGATTGGCTTCCCGAATGTCATTGCAAATTTTGACAATTTTTTCTTTATCCCTCCTGCCATCTTGATTCACCATAATGTTTCTGTCACATTCTTCCTTATATGAATTGTATGAAATAAATGAACCATTTTTAGGTCATTATAGTAAGGAAACCTCATGAATTGAGTGGGATAACATTTCACTCCTCGTGCAAGCCCATTATTACTACCTTCACGACAACTACATTGATGAAGTATAAAAAAAATCAAAAACATATTTATCAAATGCGGTGAAAGAAAATGAATAACTAAAATAAAATTTCAAAACATGATTCCATTTACAATACATAAACAAAATGCATACCTCGAGGATCAATTCTTTCATATGCCAACTTCCATAGGCGAGGTGTCATTCTTTGTGGTTTTAGTCCAGTCTCTTGTTTCCCATTGAAAAGATTTTTTTCAGTAGTACGATACTTATGGTTCTTAGAGAGGAAGCGTCTATACTCATCAAACACCTCCTTTTCTAAAAATTTTGACCAACGAGATTTCATCTTAGGACCACAAACTAGACATGGAAATTTACCCTTTGTTTGAAGACCTGCAACAGATGGATTAATGTGAATTATTAATATATATATACGAAATGATCATTTAAACAACATACATTATATAATCAATTAATTATATATTATTCAAGCGTGCAATATGGAATGTTACATACCACAAAAATGTTTTAGTTCTGGGGCATCATGAATTGTCCATAAAAGTATTCCACGGCATTGAAATCGTTTTTGCCCAATTGGTTTACAGATGTCGTATATAGTGATGCCCACCCATAAATTTAGTATCTTGTCGATAAGAGGCTCGATATACACATTCATATATTTAAATTGGCACTTACCTAATTGTTTGAAATTACTACCATGGTATGTATATATACATAAATAAATAAATAAAAGATGTTATGCAAAAAAAGAGAAAAATGAAAAATTTAAATTTGAAAAATTAATGTAAAAAAATACCTAGAATAATCATTGTCAACATTATGTGCTCCCTCTTTATTTACATCCAAGGATGAATGTTATTGTTGATAACAAAAATATGCCACACTGAGTAAATAGACTGAAGCTCTCCAAATGGATTAACACCATCAATTGCCAATGAAAGCCTAACATTACGAGGTTCATCTGTAAACTCTAGCCATTTTGCAACAATTTCCTTAAATGCATAACCATCTGCAGGCATTCGAAGAACACCATATTCAATTCTCTTTCGTGCATGGTAATCCATAAAATGTTATATGCTTTGGCCCCTGAACAATCATTGCAAACGTGGAATTATGGGAATATGCCGGAGAACCTTTCGAGGGACCATTTTTGTTACTTGATCGGTTTGACATCTACTGATACCACATACCAAACATTATGTTTTCGACGCATGTTGTCCATAATATATAATATGATCATTAGGACACGCATTTGTACTTTGATACTCCATTCCAATGTCTTTCATAATGGCATGTAAATCTCTATATGTGAGATGTAAAATATTTGACGAGGGTAACATAAATTCACCTAACAATCTAAAACATAAAAAATAAATAGTTAATGTAAATAATAGTAATTGCAAATATTGCATTTTTATTTTACACATTAATTAACACTAAAAGAAATGGGGAAAAGTCAACCTTTATGTAGATGTGAAGAAACATATTACATACGTTAAGATCTGTGTCATACAAGTGTTAGAAAAATTATTCGTAACTTTCAAGTTCACCAGTACCAATGTAGTGGAGAGATGATTTTCTCTTGACCCTTTATAAAGTCATTTATTTTCCTTTTCAATTAGAGGTTCATCATAAATATCATCACTACTGTCCCCATGATCCTCCTCTGGATGACCGAATAAGTCTTGAATCATTTGATTTGTCCCATCATCTTGAACTATGTTATTATTGTCATCTACTTCCATGGGATCATTAAATTGATCTTCATTATCTGCTTCAAGTTCTTCATCTTGTACTACAACATCATTTCTGCTACTACTTGGTGCTTTGTGAATAAAGTTAGAGGGAAAATCTAACTTTATAATTACAAACAATCATGAAAATTAGTGCATGTATAAAACAATATAAAATTTTGAGAACACAATAAATATTAAAACAGATAATGAATGTATATACCATGGGAGGATATTCATTTGATCCCCCATCCATGTGCCCATATTTTCTACAATGTTTTTTAACTGTTGCTATTAAAACTCTTGCAGGACATCTAGTACAACAATTTTTGCAAGGAAAATAACATTTATCGTCACCCTTTTCACCCTATTTAATTATTTTCCTAGCTCTAATGTTTTTTGGCATTCTTCCCCATAGAAATATACTGAAAAAAATACCTATTTTTTGTTCGCCAAGAAGACCCACAAACCCTTTTTGAAGTGTTGTTATTATAGAAATGTTGTCGCAACATCTGTAAAATGTAACATATTTATATATTTTATAACGTCACAATTCCGACGATAGTTGACCAAATCAAAGTTGACTTGGTCAAATACTAGGTGACCATTGGAGGGGGGAAACCTAGTTCCATAACGTCTCAATTGCGACGACTATTTTACAAACGTGCAAGAGAGACAACTATTTTACAAGCATGGCAAGAGAGACAACTATTTTACAAACATGGAAAGAGAGATGACATTTCAATGGCGTCTCAATAGCGACGTCTTCGTCGCAATAGAGACATGTGTTTGTATGACGTCGCACTTGCGACGTTATCAGGAAATATGGAAAAAAAAAATTCCTTTATTTTTCGACAATATGGCCAATTTTGTCATAACGTCACAAACATAACGTTGAAATTTTTACAATATCTATTAGTGTCTCCAGTCACAAATATCCACACACACACACACAAATAGTCATGTTTGAGTCTGGAAACCCTCCCATATAGTCAATTCATGCGTCTAGTTTAACCATGTCAAATTTCAGTCCATACAAGCACAAATTGAAAAAATTTCAACGTTGGCCCCATTCACATGTCATGATTTATATGCATCGTTTTCAAGTACATGAGTAGGTGATGCCACCCAAAAAATTGTCCTTGTCACCCTTCACATTAATTATTCTATAGCCTTTTTGTTTGATTGTGAAATTTTTTTTGTGAGTCATGTTTGAGTATCGAAACCCTCCCATATTGTCATTGCATGCATCTATTCTAACCATGTCAAATTTCAGTCCATACAAGTACAAATTGAAAAAAATTCAACATTGGCCCCATTCACATGTCATGATTTATATGCGTCGGTTTCAAGTACATGAGAAGACGATACCACCCAAAACGTTGGCCTTGTCGACCTTCACATTAATTATTATATAGGCTTGTTTTCTTATTACAAAATAGTTTGTGTCACTATTAAATATTGGAAAAATTGTGACGTTCTACTCACGACGTTATGGACAAAATTGGCCACACTATAGAAAAATAGAGGGAATTTTTTGAATTTTTGGGTCTACCAATAAGGATTCTCTTGAGTCAACCACTAGATTTACCACTCTATCTCCAACGGACTATGGATATATAAATGGAAGTGATGCTTTCTTTCTCCCTAGGTTTTGCGCTCAATGATCTCCTTACGACCCTCGGTCTCACACATGCACAATGATATCACAGTGGGATGGGTTTTGTGATATCCACAATAATGATGTTTCATGGATTTTCAAATATTAATGGACAATATTTTTTGAAATATCATTTTCTAGATTTCAAATGGTCATTCTTCAAGATTTGCAAATTTTATTGAAATACATTCAAATATTGCATTGGAATGTTATTATTTTGGGGGGGAAACACTTTTTATAGAACCCCTTTGACTATAGTGTTATGTTTTGAGGAAAATTCATCCAATCAAAATAATTGAGAGGACTAAACATGTGTGGATGTAGTAGCTTGTCAAGGCCACCTAGAAATCTTAGAAAAATTGTTATTAGGAAGGGTAATTGTCTAGTGCTTTTCATTCCATGGTAGCATTGAAAAAAATGAATATGTTTGTATGCATGAACTTGTTGAGGTTACCTATAAATTTTGGAGAACATAAATATCTATAAGTGTTGACCTCATCAAAATGAAAAGGTTTGGTAAAATTTCTTCAAGGTTCTCATTAGCTTAAGTGTCTGGACAAGCTAGAATATGTATTAGGTGATAATCAACTAGAAGAACTAAGTGGTGATTTCCATTTTCTTCAATCAAAATAAATATTGAATGTCACATTGTGATATGTTGAACTGAAGATCTTTGTTTTTTCCTCTCATCTAAGTTGTTGACCATATTCCACTTATTGGCCACCCAGTTACATACCATTATCTTATGTGGGTATAATATGGGTAATATTTGAGTCTTGAAACCCTCCCATATCGTCAAGGCATGCATCTAGTGCAACCATATCAAATTTAAATGACTCGAGGAAAAGTTTGAGAAAATTTCAACGTTGGCCCCACTAACTGGTCACTTTGCGGGGTCAATGAGAATCAATACTTATTCTATTAATCAACATTGGTCATGTGCCTATATCTAATTGGTCTTATATTTGGTCACCCTTTCCTTCTCAGTTCTCACACGACCATGTCTTCTTTGAACGCTTTTCTTGACCTAACCTCGATAAATATTTATGGACTATATCACAAGTTTTTCAAAACAAATTAATACTCGATAGACAAGTACTCAAAAAATTGCACAAGATTCATCAGTCATTTGATCTTATCTTTGATTTTTTCTCTCATCTAAGCTATTGACCCTATTCCACTTATTGGCCACCTAGCTACATACCATTCACTTATGTGGGTATAATATGAGTAATATTTGAGTCTTGAAACCCTCCCATACTGTCAATGAATGTATCTAGTGAAACCATGTCAAATTTCAATGACTACAGGAAAAGTTTGAGAAAATTTCAACGTTGTCCCCATTAACTGGTCACTTTGCGGGGTCAACGAGAATCAACTCTTATTCTAGTAATCAACACTGATTATGTTCCTATATCTAATTGGTCTACTCTTTGGTCACCTTCTCCTTCTCAGTTGTCACACAACAATTTCTTCTTTGACCCATTTTCATGACCTAACCTCGATAAATATTTATGGACTATATCACAAGTTTGTCAAAACAAACTAATACTCGATAGACAAGTACTCAAAAAATTCCACAAGATTTGTCAGTTATTTGATCTTATATTTGATTTTTTTCTCTCATCTAAGATTTTGACCATATTCCACTTATTGGCCACCCAGTTACAGACCATTCTCTTATGTGGGTAATATGAGTAACATTTGAGTCTTGACACCCTCCCATACCGTCAAGTCATGCATCTAGTGCAGCCATGTCAAATTTCATTGACTACAGGAAAATTTTGAGAAAATTTCAATGTTGGCCCCATTAATTGGTCACTTTGCGGGGTCAACAATAATCAACACTTATTCTAGTAATCAACATTGGTCATGTTCCTATATCTAATTGGTCTTCTCTTTGGTCACCTTTTCCTTCTCATTTCTCACACGACCATGTCTTCTTTCACCCCTTTTCATAACTTGACTTTGATAAATATTTATGGACTATATCACAAGTTTGTCAAAACACACTAATCTCGATATACAAGTACTCTAAAAATGGCACAAGCTTTGTTAGTTATTTGATCTTATCTTTTATTTTTGCTCTCATCCAAGATATTGACCATATTCCACTTATTGGCCACCAAGTTACAGAACATTCTCTTATGAGAGTATAATATGAGTAATTTTCAAGTCTTGAAACCCTCCCATACTGTCAATGCATGCATCTAGTGCAACCATGTCAAATTTCAATGACTAGAGGAAATTTTTGAGAAAAATTCAATGTTTTCCCCAATTAAATAGTCACTTTGTGGGGTCGACGAGAATCAACACTTATTCTAGTAATCAACAGTGGTCATGTTCCTATATCTAATTGGTCTTCTCTTTGGTCACCGTTTCCTTCTCAGTTCTCACACGACCATGTCTTCTTTGACCCCTTTTCATGACCTAATATCGATAAATATTTATGGTCTATATCACAAGTTGGTCAAAACACATTAATACTCGATAGACAAGTACTCAAAAAATTGCACAAGCTTCGTCAATTATTTGATCTTATCTTTGATTTTTTCTCTCATATAAGATATTGACCATATTCCACTTATTGGCCACCCAATTAAATACCATTCCCTTATGCGGGTATAATATGAGTAATATTTGAGTCTTGAAACCCTCCCATACCGTCAATGCATGCATCTAGTGCAACCATGTCAAATTTCAATGACTACAGGAAAATTTTCAGAAAATTTCAACGTTGGCCCCATTGACTAGTCACTTTGTGGGGTTGAAGAGAATCAACATTTATTATAGTAATCAAAACTGATCATGTTGTTCCCATATCTAATTGGTCTTCTCTTTGGTCACATTTTCCTTCGTAGTTCTCACATGACTATGTCTTCTTTGACCCCATTTCATGACCCAACCTCGATAAATATTTATTGACTATATCACAAGTTTGTCAAACCACATTAATACTTGAAAGACAAGTACTCGAAAAATTGCACAAGCTTCGTCAGTTATTTGATCTTATCTTTTTTTTTTCTCTCGTCTAATCTATTGACCATATTCTACTTATTGACCACCTAGCTACAAAGAATTCACTTCTGTGGGTATAATATGGGTAATCTTTGAGTCTATAAACCCTCCCATACTATCAAGGCATGCATCTAGTGTAACCATTACAAATTTCAATTACTACAAGAAAATTTTGAGATAATTTCAACGTTGGCCCCATTAACTGGTCACTTTGTGGGGTCGACGAGAATCAACACTTATTCTAGTAATCAACACTAGTCATGTGCCTATATCTAATTGGTCTTCTCTTTGGTCACCTTTTCCTTTTTATTTATCACATGGACATGTCTTCTTTGACCCCTTTTCATGACCTAATCTCGATAAATATTTATGTACTATATCACAAGTTTGTCAAAACACATTAATACTCGATAGACAAATACTCGAAAATTTTCACAATATTCCTCAGTTATTTGATCTTATCTTTGATTTTTACTCTCATCTAAGCTATTAACCATATTCCACTTATTAGCCACCCAGTTATAGACCACTCACTTATGTGGGTATAATATGAGTAATATTTTAGTCTTGAAACCCTCCCATACCGTCAAGGCATGCATCTAGTGCAACCATGTCAAATTTCAATGACTACAAGAAAAGTTTGAGAAAATTTCAATGTTGGCCCCATTAACTGGTCACTTTGTGGAGTCGATGAGAATCAACACTTGGTATTCTCTTTGGTCACCTTTTCCTTTTCATTTCTCACACAAGCATGTCTTCTTTGACCCCTTTTCATTACCTAACCTCCATTATGAAAATATCTTCATCAATGAATTCCGATGTTTTATAACAATCCATGTGCATGTGCATGAATACATAATTACTGTCTCATTTCGTTTCGAGATTTATCTCTATTCCACCGTGTCTCTTTTGATCATTGTTCATGTTTGTATCACTAATATGAGCATTATTTTCATTAATTTAGGTTAATTTAATTTAGTTTGGTTTATAGGTTAATTTGGTTTGTAAATATTTGTTGATCAATTGTAAAACAATTAGAACTTTTCTCAAGCAACCCTCCCATAAGTATTCAATTCTTAATATTAATTACAACAACAATTAACAACATGTAGCATAGGATATCAAAAAATGAAATAAAACCTAAAAACATGTAATTAACCCACATAAAAATTTTTTTAAAGAGAATAATTCATACAAATTAAAATATCTAGTTACCTACCTCATCCAACGCAACATTTGTATCATCCTTCTTCTGTATATTCTTCTTGATCATCCAACTCAACATCTGTATCAGCATCTGGTTTAGAAACAATGTTAAAATGATTGATTATATCATCATCGTCAACCATGTCATTTTCGAGCATATCTTCATCGATATCATCATCAAGAACTGGCGCATTGTCTCCTACACCCGGTTCATATTCTTCATCTTCTTCATATGTCAAACCATATTCTTCCTACTCTACATATACATCATCTTCTTCTTCAATATGATATTCGTCATATACAATATACTTTACTATCCTTCCTCTTAGATCATATCTAATGATAGATGACCAATCCCTCTTACCCGGAACCTTTGAGTAAAAGACTTGTTCACATTGACTTGGAAAAACATATTGGTCGTTTTCTTTTTCAAAAACCATTTTTTTAATCATTGGAAATCCATTGGCATGTTGAGTAACAGTTATTTTCTCATCATGTTCATGCATTCGTAACCTATACAATTTGACATCAAACAAAACTAATTTGAAGGAATTAAATTCACACTCAATTATATCATTCAAAAACCCATAGTATCTATTGTCATGTTATCGAGGTCGTCTATCACTCCTAGAGGAAAAATTAGTGACCTGAATTACTGTAGTTATACCACTATCATAAGTTTTCCTAGTTTCATCCAGTTGTTTCATGCGAAATTTACGGCCATTTCATGACATAGCCTTGTGGTGTTTCAACTGCAATATGTCAGACATGTAAAAGATGCATTGTCAATTAATAATAAAAAAATTTATGTAACTTGGAAAGTATAATATGAAAAAAACACACCTACAGTCACATTAATATAATATAAAATAACTGAATAAAATGGGTGAATTTGCATGCCTCTCCATCTTTCAAACAATATGCTAAATCTATTTCCCTCTGTGTAACATCAGAATCTCCATTACAATGAGCTTCTCTAACCAATTCAGACTGTTCTTTCCATGATAACCTACCACCATGACGTTGTTTACATCTACCATTCCATACCTTCATCCAGACAAGATTATTTGCAATGTATAAATGTAGTGCATCCCAATCTTGAGCAACTGACCGATAAAAAAATCACAATTCACCAATATTAAATATTAGTTATAACCATGGTAAATATTAATAAAAGATGAAAGAATAAATATTAAATGAGTATGATCATATACACAAAAAATTAAAAAATTATATTTATTACAAATATCCACAATTTAATTACCTCTCACTTTCTTCATTGTACCTTTCCCCAACAACGTCTCCCCTTCAAAAATTTTGATGGAGTTCACATACCAAAGAAATCCATTGCATGCATAGCTTGCACTACTAATTTAGGAAGATATTGACTAATATACACCATGGATTCATATACCATATATCCCTCCACCATAAAACCCTCAGGATGTGCCCTTTGTTTAACCAAAGCCTTCATTGATTTCAAGTGCCTCTCCACCATCCACATTGACCTTGTGTGTACAGGTCCACACATTTCAATCTCTTCAACTTGGTGTATGAGGTAGTGTTCTTGTGCATTGAAAAATGATGGAGGTATATACTTTTTCATTTGGCACATTAGTCGAGGAATTTCTCTCTTTCAATACTTTATATCATATTCATGGATTTCTTTCAATTAAAACCATCTATAGATCACGACGCAAGAAAATAACATGTTTCAACAAAACATAATACATATTACAATACAAGTAAAACACATGTCATTAAGTACATCAAAAAATTGAAAAAACTTTTTGCATATACATTGCCACTAGTTACCTCATTTATTTTCAAGATCATATATAACTTGTTTGATGTTGTTGTCAAATTTGTTTGGGAGAGATAGAGGTAGAACATACTGTAACAATAAAAACGAATCATTACTTGTTTCAAAAATAGACAAAAAAAATAAAAATCTCAAAAAATGTATACGATCAATATATAAATATGAATAATAAAATTAATAATTACCTTAATGAAGGTATTCCAATCATGTGTTGTTACCCCACCAAATTCGCCTTTCTTCATTAAGATATTATTTATATTTGAACAAAAACCTGTGGGAAATTTAATTTTTTGAATGACCTATTTTACACCATTTATTTGTTTCTCTATTAATAAGCATGGAAGCTTATTTTGGTCTCCATCGTTATTTGATCGGATCACACTTTTGATTGCATGATTGGCTTCTTGAAGGTCATTACAAATTTTGACAATTTTTTCTTTATCCCTCTTGCCATCTATGATTCACCATAATGTTTCTATCACATTCTTCCTGATATGCATTGTATCAAACAAATGAACTATTTTAATCTCCTCATAGTAAGGAAAACTCATGAATTGACTGGGATAACATTTCATTCCTCGTGGAATCTCATTATTACTACCTTCATGACGACGACATTGATGAAGCATAAAAAAAATCAGAACACTATTTATCAAATGTGGCAAAATAAAATTTCAAAACATGATTCCATTTATGATACATAAACAAAATGCAAACCTCAATGATTAAATATGTCATATGCCAACTTCCATAGGCGAGGTATCATTCTTTCTGGTTTTAGTCCAGTCTCTTGTTTCTCATTGAAAATATATTTTTCAGTAGTACGATACTTATGGTTCTTAGAGAGGAAGTGTTTATACTCATCAAACAACTCCTTTCCTAAAAAATTTGACCGACGAGATATCATCTTAGGACCACAAACTGGACATGTAAATTTACCCTTTGTTTGAAGACTTGTAACAAATGGATTAATGTGAATTAATATATGAAAGGATTATTTAAACAGCATGCATGATATCTTCAATTAATTATATACTATTCAAGCGTGCAATATAGAATGTTACATACCAAAAAAATGTGTTAGTCCCGGGGCATCATGAATTGTCCATAAAAGTAGTCCATGACATTGAAATCTCTTCTGCTCAATTGGTTTACATATGTCATACATAGTGATTCTCTCCCATAACTTTAGTAGCTCATCGAAAAGAAGCTTAGTATACACATTCATATATTTAACCTGGTACTTACCTAATTGTTTTAATTACACAAAATTACTACCATGGTATGTATATATACGTAAATAAATAAATAAAAAATATTATTCAAAAAAATAGACAAATGAAAAATTTACATTCGTAAAAGTAATGTAAACAAATACCTAGAACAATCATTGTCAACATTATGTGCTCCCTCTTTATTGACATCCAAGGAGGAGTGTTATTTTTTATAGCAAAAATGGGCCACACTGAGTAAATAGACCAAAGCTCTCCAAATAGATTAACACCATCAGTTTCCAATGAAAGCCTAACATTACGAGGTTCATCTGTAAATTATGGCCATTTTGCAACAATTTACCTAAATGAATAACCATCTGTAGGCATTCGAAGAATGTCATCTTGAACTCTCTTTTGTGCATGGTAATCCATAAAATGTGCTATGCTTTGGCACCTAAACAGTCGCTACAAACGTGGAATTATGGGAATATGTCAGAGAACCTTTCGAGGCACCATTTTGGTTACTTGATCGGTTTGATATCTATTGATACCACATATCGGGAATTTTATTTTCAACGCATGTTCTCCATAATATATAATATGATCATCATGACATGCATCTATACTTTGATACTCCATTCCAATGTATTTCATAATGGCATGTAAATCTCGATATGTGCAAGGTAAAATATTTGACGAGGGTAACAAAAATTCACCTAACAATTTAAAACATAGAAAATAACTAATTAATGTGAAGAATGGTAATTGTAAATATTGCATTTTTATTTTACACATTAATTAACACTAAAAAAATCGGGAAAAAGTCAACCTTTGTGTAGATGTGATGAAACATATTGCATACCTTAGGATCTGTGTCATACAAGTGTTCGACAAATGATTCATAATATTTAAGTTCACTAGTAGCAATGTAGTGGAGAGACGATTTTCTGTTGACCATTTATAAACGTTTATTTTCCTTTTCAATCAGAGGTTCATCATAAATACCATCACTATTGTCCCATGATCCTCATCTAGATGACTGAATAAGTCTTGGATCATTTGATTTGTCCCATCATCTTGAACTATGTTATTATTTTCATCTACTTCCATGGGATCATCAACTTGATCTTCATTATCTGCTTCATGTTCCTCATCTTGTACAACATCATTTCTGCTACTACTTGGTGCTTTATGCATAAATTTAGGGGGAAACTCTAACTTTAGGGGGAAACAATCATGCAAAAATAGTGCATGTATAAAATAGTATAGAGAATACAATCAATATTAAAACAAATAATG
>ML776600.1:566821-584940 GCA_009831015.1 Picea engelmannii
GGTTCTACTAGACAATATTTCTTCTGTTGTATCTCCCAAGTTTCGGCCCTTCTGGGTATGAAACTTTCTCTTATGTATTTCTCTGATATTTCTTCTCTGCAATGCCATAGGTCTGATCAAAATTGGATGTGCCAAGTGGAATTCACGGTAACTTCCCCACAACTCGCTGATTTTTGGCCTTTCTAGGAGATCTCACTTGTATAGTGTGCCCCACACAAACTAATTGACCTAAAATTCTGAAACTCACACCTGAAATACTATAGATTGTCCACGATCCAATGCAACCATTCCCATGCAATTTGGATACTCTAGGAAGAAGTTATGATTGTTTTACCTGGAACACCTTCTTGAGACTAGTCAATAGGACTAGTCAGATACCCTATCTTACAGAGGGTGTATCTACAAATTTAAGATGACCCAGAATCTAAACGTTTTACCACAGATACCTTACTAATTTTTCTAAATATCCTCTGGAGCTCAAGATCTGAAACATTACAGAAAAAAATTTATAGCGAAAATTCCGCAATGACTCAGTTCAAGATGATTCCAGAACCTTATCTTGTACAGGCTGTATCTCTGAAAGTATAAGGCCTCAGGAGTTGAATTTTGAACCCAACGTACCTTGATATGTCTATTAAATATCCTATAAGCCGTTCCTTCTGAAACGTTGTAGAAAACAAAGTTATAGTGAAAATTCCAAGGTGTCTCAGATGTAGCAACAAAACCCCAAGAACTTGATCTCTGATACCATATGTTAAGAACCAAATATCAATATAGCATAAAAAATCATCAGAAAAAGTACTCAACGCCTTGAAAAAGAAGGAATTTCAGATAATAGGCCTCTTCGATGGGGCAACCTCCTTTTACCCCACTTAAATGTTCAAGTACAAGATGATTCAAAATGAAAATGTCTCCTTGGTATATATAGGAGACTAGGAGGTATAATTACAACTAATGGCCTAAAGACGACATAAATAAAATAACATTACTAACCTAATATGCCCCAATTAAGGGGTAATGAGCCAATATTAGGGCTTAACACCTATTATCTCAGTGACTTCAAAATAAGCTATTGTTTTGACGCCATCCAAGTCTACTTCAACATTTTGGAGTCTTCCTACAAGATAAATGTAGTACTTGTTAGCCATCCACAACTGAATAGGGGAATATACTAGCTTGGTTTTACCCATTGATTCTCAGGTATTCTTTGGAAATATGTTGACATCAGAGCCTATATCCAACAAAATATCTATGATCTCATAGTCATCGATATAAGCATTCAACTTGAACTCCCTTCCATTTCTTCTTTTCCTCTTATGAACCTTACTTGCCTTCCTTTATGGAAGGTTGGAAACAATAAATTCCTATGGGTTTCCTTCATCTCCCACAACAACCTTGATTGTGTTCCCCAACTTCTCAGTAAGTTGTTCATCATCCAAAATATCTGAAAATAGTTGAAACCAAAGAACGACATCCTTTTGTGAATTACTTGAGGATTCCATCTGAGCAATTGATTCTCTCACAAACCTCAGCTGATGGGAAGTCATATTCAAAATTGTTTCCACAACTACAGGTGTTGGAGGACTAGGCATCTGGTTGGACATTTCTACTCCACTCTTAAATAATTCCTTCTACCTTACATGATCATACTTGGTATTTTTTGGTGCATCCTTCTGAATTTTTATTTGATGAGGGATCCCTACATAAACACCATTATTTTCTCCTCCTCTAGTGATTATATTAATGTTATGATCACCTCTTTCATCCATGGCTCTAGGTTCATAATTTATCATATTTTCTCATCTCTCTCTAGCATGATCTTTCCCTTTAGAAATCAGATATTGACAGTCTTTAGTAGCATGAGTTTTGTTCCTAAAATGTGCATACTACGGTCTTGTTGGAAGTCAAAAGTCTCTTTCTAAGTGTCCCCACTCATCACAAGTGTATCACTAAAATGGTCATCTTCCGCCAGTTCATCCTCCTCGTTATTCTCCTCTACCTCCATGACCCCTTCCAAGACCTTGAGGTCCTTCATTGAATTTGAATGTGGTCTGGTCCAGTCTATTCACAAGTGAATCCAGAGAACTACAATGTTTGGTATTATGAGAGGGAGACCCACAGAACTCACAATACATGGTGTTCGGTGTAGGTGTGTACTTCTATCATATGGGAAAATTACTTGGAGAATGACCATGACTTTTGTATATCCCACAATATTCGGCACACTGACCTCCCTGATTATTCAAAAACATGTCGTACTGAGCATGCCCATGAAATGGTATTGTACCAGAAACTTGCGTGACTCCTCCCAATAGCACCACTATTAAAGGTGTAATATTAGAGGGCCTTATACCCCTCAATATTAGACATTCATTGGCTACATGACCTTCCCTATAACAACTTGTACAATATACCTGTGGTCGACCTACTTTGGGAAGGGTCAACTCTTGAATTTTATCAGTTAACGTAGGGAATTGGCCATGTAGTTGTGAAATATTAGCATATTTTAGAGGACTAACTATTCTTAAGTTCCCTGGGTAACCTACCATAGCTTTGATATTCATGGATTTATCTATTGCTTCTCCCAAAGTGGCTATCCTTTGTCAACTTAAAGGGATATGGGTTAAAGGTAACAACCTTTGAATGAACAATTCTCTTTGATGATACTTGTGGATAGGGTTTTCTAATTTCCCTATAACATCCATAAATCTTTGGTTGTATTCCCAAGTGGACTCACCATCTCTCTGATTTATCTCCCACAAATAAGAGAGTTCTTGTTGTTATGACTGAGGTAAAAAAAATTCATCTATAAATATATTCTTCACCTGAGCGATTGAAAAGGATTTCCCTTGAGTTCCTAGCTCGATTTCCTTCATGTACCATTTAAGATCCAAACCTCTCATGGTAGTATGAAACTCAACTAACTTTTTTGCATTGAGAGTTCTACAATACCTCCAGACGGCTTCGAATAGAAACCAGTGGTGTTCCACATCCTCTTCCCCTTTACCCCAAAACTCAGGGTATCGGTTGAGGGATCCTTCATGTTTATTTTCCATCGAGGGATTCAAAAACTCTACTAAAATGAGCCCCGAATTTCATGGTTGCAACACAACTAAAAAAATTTCCACACTTACACTACTACTACTATTCAAACTTGTTGAACTTTAAGGGTTAGGAATAACGATATTTGTAGAAGGGTGTTTTATAGAATTTACCATATTTGTAGATGGAGTTGGGGGAATGGGTGATTCATGGATGGTTTCTCTACCTCCATAATGAAATCCTTTGATCTAGGGGGCTCTTTCATTTTCAGTGTTGCGTTTATCTCGTGATGTAATAAGACATCCTCTGGTGCTACAAATTATGATTCTCCTACTACTTCCTTAGGGATTCTGATTGAGTATTATTCTTCATTGGTGGCATATATCCTTACTATTTCATCCATCTCTTTGGAACTTCCCTTCTATTGTTTGTTTATTTTATAACCTTCTCCTCTTTCAACAAATCTCTCCTTCAACCATCGACTGGGAATCCTTCCTTGTCTCTGCAAATCCTACAACTCTTCTAACTCCTTTCTATGACTACTCTCAAATATGATCTCCTTCCATGATTGATCATACCTCTTCATCACTTTTCTCATCTATATCCACCACCTCTTTATAATATAATCCCTCCTCTGAGCTCGTTCTTCCCTTGCACATTTCTCTGGATGACCCCCCATATCTCACTAAAAATCTTCCTTAACCTAACTCATGAACCCTCTGATAAAACACCATCCCTTGAGTGCAAGGTTTTACACTGCCATATCTGCTGAAAGAACATGCAACATTCCTTATTCTACTAATAAAACCTTGATCCATAGAGGGATTTCCCACAACAATATTTCTCTATCTCCTTATCTAAATATTGCTTGAGCCTTTAACAAAGCTTGATGATTCTTTGCAAAAAATTCAATAATGTAAAACACCAGAACAGTCTGCACCCAAAATTCTACAGCACAAGAGACCTAATGATCTAGACAATGCAGAGTAGCTAAGCCTTCCACCATCAAATTATACCTCATTTTAACCCGATATTTGAATTATGTGGATTCTTGCAATAGATCTGACCAATAAAATATTTCTTCAGAGAATCTAATACAAAATTTCTCGTACCAGTCACTACTAGGCTCTGAATAGAAAACAATTCTTTTTACAACTCTAAAGCTTTTGTGTCACAACCCAGCTTCCTACTGAGTGAACGTGTCGCACTTTCTTTCCCACCAATTCTCAACATCAGATTTGTAAATATGATGAAGAATCCTCTAAGAACTCACTTTAAATATTAGGTCCCAACTATGGAACCATTTTTTGATGCAAGATCGAGACGAGGGTTCTTGTAGGTTACCAACAAAGGCACCGTTGTAGTCTAGGTACACTGGTATATTCAAACTTCTGCAAGGGAAGGAGGCCTTACCCAAAGCATAACCGAGATGTATGTGGTGAAGTGAGTTAAAGATAATGCAACGTCAGGTCTAACTTAGCACCCCATAGATTCATATATTATCATTTAAAGATTCACATCGGAAATGATCGAATACTAAATAGACATAAAGAAAGTAGTTTACACAACAAAGTCATGGATCCATTGACATCATAACATAACAATGAGAAAAATATTTTTTGGGACCCAAAACAATCCATTATATTAGAAACATCTCCATCAACTATCATACAATAAGTATATTTTCCATGCAATAAATAGTGCGATGAGATCTAATCCCGAATACCCATTACATACTCAAACCCTACTACGCAAGCATAGTAATATCAACAAGGAACATTACAATATAACATTATGACTGTGACAACTTAATCCCAATAGTAATGATAGTATATCTCTCATATCCATTCGGTAACCTCTTCCTCTTCGCCTTGCCTTATTATTTATACTTTTTTCTCTACCACTTCTTGGATTCTTTCTTTCATTATCTTCTTGTCTTTCTATTGGTATATGATGCTTCTCACTGCTTTTCCAACTGATGCATGGTGCTTTTGAATGCTTCTTCTACTTTTACACTTTCCGTTATCTTATATTGATTCTAACCATTTCCACTACTCGTAATCCTCCAACTGGCATGTGACATGTTTGAATCCTTCCACTGCACATCATCTTTTGATTAGGCAGTGGCACTTTTCCCAAAAATAAAGGGCCCAACAGATTCAACCTATCTAGAATTCAATTTTCTTGGATACCATTTGCATTACAAGATTCACCTAAAGAGATTTGCAAAGTGGTGCTTCCCGAGTTGAAAAGAAAATTAAAAAATGGATCACTAAGCTTTTGTTATTAGCAACCAAAATCCATATTTGTACTAATTTCTTACAACCACTGGTGTACTTTTCAATTACTTCCTAATTGAATTAGTAAGAAACCGAATATTTGTGCATTTAATTATCAATCCGAGGTCATATTAAAATTACGAATTGTCATGCACCATATATGAAAGTATAATGTTGTAATTGTCAATGAGTTGTAGTACTTCTAAATGAATGTCACAAGAAAATATATAAAGATGATCTATCAAGTCACCAAGATAAACTATGTCTTGTCATCAAATCCACACTTGCAAGAATGAAAACACACTTTGAGGGAAATTAAATGTCACACTTGCGAGAAACTAAATTACTCTTGTAGGAAAATAAATCACTCTTGTGGAGCAGTAAATCACTCTGTGGGAAAGTAAATCACAATTGTGGAAAAGTAAATCACTCTTGCAGGAAAGTAAATCACTCTTACAGGAAAGTAAATCACACCTGCATAAAAGTAAACCACTCTTGCATGAAAGTAAATCACGTTTGCAGGAAGGTAAATCACACTTCTAGGAAATTAAAGGTGACTTGGTCAAGTATGAGGATGATCTTGATTAATTTGTGACATGGATGATGTACTAAGATGAAACAAACCTAAATCTATAAGAATGAAACCACACTACATTCATAGACAAAGGAAGTAAACTATCTGAAACTGCAAACCACACAATTGTTCACTAAAAAATAAATGTAGAGTTCTACCAATGGGAGTTGCAACAACGAGAGTTGTAGCATCCAGAGTTGTAATAACAGGAGTTGCAACAACAAGAGTCGCAAAAAAAGAGTTACAACAACACGAGTTGCAACAACTGGAATCGTAGACAGGGAAATATTAAAGTTAAATAGAGGAATTGTTGGAAATAAAGGAAAATGAATAAGAGATGCTACAAGTATGCTATAGTCAATCGGAAGATAGGGTTCTGCAATTGGGCAACGAAGTTGCTACATCAGAAATATACCAAAGTTATAGCAGGATGTTAATAGAGGAATTGATGGAAATAAATGAAAATATAGAAAATATGCTACAACCATTCACTCATCAATCAGAAAAAAATACCCTGCAACGTTAACATTGAGCTACAATAATCAACAAGATGTTAATAGAGGAATTGTTGGAAATAAATGAAAATATATAAATGATTTTATGACTACATCTATAGAATATATAAAATAAAAATAGTACCAAGCTAAGGAAGCGACCATTCCTCCTTAGAATATGTATTGTTCTAATAATGTAGTAGGATGCTTAAATTCTCAACACACCATTATTTGGAAATGAATAAAACATAACTTATATTAAACAAAAAATTGCAGATCAATACAATGTTGTTCACAAACTTTTTTCTTCTTTTTCTCCATCCATGGCTCAGAGAGAGCAGGGATATTTATAGAAAATGGTTTTTTCCTAAATTAAATAAGAGAATTGATGGACAACCACGAGAATCATGTTGTCTCATCTTGTTACATTGTTTTCTCCAAAATATGGAAAAACTCGGGTGCATGTCGAATAAATTTATCATGGGAAGTGGTGGTTGAGTTGTCCATTCCTTTTTGGTTCCCAATTGCCTTTGTCATGTTCTTGCATGGTTGTTTACTAAATGGCTGATCCTTGGTGACAACTTTGCAATTGACTGATGAGTTGTTATACCACTTTAAGCACAAAAGGTGATAATCTCCTGAAAATGCATAAGAATAATTGTTGAAATGGAATGTTGAGAGAATAATTATACCTTCACCAAAAATGCATCATTGTGGATGAAAAGTGTATTAATATGGAAATGGAAATGGGAAAAAGGTTTACAAAAAGTGTCATGCAGGTGCTACAAACATGTCAATTTGAGCACCCATCAACCACCAATGTATATTATTCTTCATGTTGGTTCCCTTCAATGAATGTTTATCAAATGTTGGAGAATGCCTTAAGAAGTTTTCTTTGGGAAAATAGCTCCAGTGGCAAAGGATTTCTTCGGGTCAACTAGGAGTTATGTTACACTTCAAGAGATTGGGATGTCTTGGATTTTCAAGTGATAAAGGAGATGTCATGGGTTTCTATCTCTTAGTTAGAAAGTAATAACCTAATACATACATATGCCAACAAATTTTTGTAGTGATTCCCTATAGTGATATAGATCAAAACTGAAGTGATATAGATCAAAAATATCATCCTCTTAGATAAGACATGTCAATAAAAATTGATTCCCCAAGAATTATGCATGAGATTATATGTGGCCAATCCCACTCGAACATTTTTACAATTTAGTTTTAGCTAGACCGAGTGTTGAATTTCTTGAAACTCTAAGTAGCAAAAATCTCATCATTTTTTTGTTTGAAAAATGTGGAAATCCATCATACCTTTAGCCACCAGTAGAATCAATAGTGGGGATAGAGGGAACCCTTCTCTCAATCTATAACCTATCCTAGAAGGTGACAACTATGGCAACAACATAAGGATGACCTCTTCTTGTGGGATGTTGAAAATCCCAAAATTTCCCATGAAATATGCAACTGAAAATTTGATTCAAGAGAAAGCGTTGCATTGAAAATTGACATAGGACTTGGACTATTCTTGACTTTAATTTCCATAAACCAGAATTGGATTCTTGATTCCATAATTACACATATCATAGCAAATTTTTTGTTTAACTCTAACAAATTTTATTATGAACCTTTTGTCAAATATGCTTATTGACTTACACAAACATCAAGGGTTCAATCAAAAACACTTCGAAGTGATAGAATCTATTCAAATATTAACCCTAACCTAATCGGAAAGACTCATGAATGATAGTCAAACAATCAGTCTAACCAGTGTTGCAATTTATTGATCATATGAAACAAAAAAGTATAATCAAAATGGTTGTAGAACTAGTCATACAACTAGCTGAAAATGAATATTTTTCATGTGTTTAACTGTCAAGAAACCCCATAAGGTTGTTGGATGCAACTCAGATTCAGATAGAAACTCATATTCCTTTCCCATGAAGGAAGAATCTAAATATTTTAGATTGTACCGTGATGCTCTTTCAAAAAAATTCCATCCATAATTGGATTGGATCAACATAATTCCCTTCATCCAGAGAACTATCAAGATCAAATGAAAGAATAATCATAGTAGGTAAAATAGTTACCAAATCATCAAGTTATTTTTTTGTTTGGAAAAAATAGTTTCTATTATAATTCTTTTATTGTTGATTTCTGCATTGTTTTCTAGTACAATGTACTTCTTGAATAAACATTTTCACTGTCTTGACACATAAGCTCTCTTAATAATAATTATCTTCATGGTTGATTTCCTAGCTATGATGAATATGCACACCAAACCTAAAACCATTGTTGAGAACATTCAATAAGTGGTAGTCTAAGATTCACTTTTATTCTTCATAACCCTCAAAAATGGTATCATAGATGGTATCATTATTCAAATTATGAGGTCCATGGGATTCTTCATAAGCCTCCTTCTCTTCATCAAATGTGGAATCAAAATCATGAGGAATAGTTGAAACAAATTATAGGGTGTTATAAGTATCTGCATCTCTAAAAATTCAATTTGATTCTCTTTAAGATTCAGGGAAATAAGAAAGCATACCATGATCATCCTCCTCACCATCAAAAAAATCATCATTCTTATTGGGCCTTCCCAATAATCTATGAATCTCGTTGGAAATCATGTCATAGCAATCCTAATTATAGGGAAATGCATCTTATACGATATCATGGAATCACTTTCTAGGGCCATTAGAAAAACTTCAACACATTATCATTCTAATCATCAAAATTATCTACAAACTAATTAAACTCCCTGACATGCCACTTAATTAAAATACCATAACCTTGAAATTTTAGAAGATTATCATGCCACTAGTTTCCATGAGGGAGTGATTTAGGGTAACTAGGTATGTGATTAAATTCTAGTAGGGCATACAATGCTACCACCCTACATGGTTGTGCCATCGGTTCCAAGAAATAGATCCCTCGGGATGAACTTTCGATGTGAGAACTATGATCATCAAACTATTTGTGTATCATTGATAATTCATGTGGTCAATCTATTGATTAGGGAGTTAGGTTGTGCTCCTTGAAAAGAGTGCCAAATTTGTTATCACTTTGAATTTTATTTTGAGGAATTTATATCCAAGGGTTTTGAATGATCATCTTAGGGAAGGTTCCCTTTCCTTGTAATTGGCACATTCCCTCTCACTTCTAGATTAGTGTTTTATAATCTGAAGAGGGTGTCCCTATGGGAATATTACTAAATGAATTCTTAGAATGTGCATATTATATCTTCAAATCAGTGAGAACAACATGAAGATATACAATTATTATTTTCTCTATTACTAGATGTACCCTTCACTAGGGTTGGATCCATGGACCCCTGGATCTGATCCAACCTTCAAATGGATTTGGAGAGTTCTTAAATAGATCCCCAAATTCCAAAATTCATCTAGAAAAACATAAATGGATCTTGTCTTGCTTGACCTTGGTTCCAATGAAAGAGGTTTTTCATTAGTTCCCCATGTTTTCTAGGAACCCTAAACCCCATGTTTTTTGTCTATAAGATGGACTCTCCTCCCATAAGAAAAAAAACAAGATACAATAATATATTTCTTGGAAGTTGGATGTGGATGGTTGGATAGTGCCATAGTGGATACCTTAATCTATTTTTGAATATGGAGCTAGGATTTAGGGAAACAACATTTGCTTCAAGACTTAAATTTCATTAAAACCTATAGGAAATCCATTATTGTTAAATTTTGTCTTTTGATTAATAAATTATTAACTCTTTTCTATCTAAGTTTGTTCTATGTTCCTCTTGGTTCTACTTCAGTTACTGTTAGATTGTTATTAGTCTGTGTTGTTATTGTTAGACTTAGTGTTAGATTGTTAGGTTACTATTAGTGTTGATATTCACTATTATCCTTTAGGATAGTATTAGTCTTTGGAGTGTTACTTTTTAACCTTTGGGTTAGTGTTAACTGTTATTTTTATATTGTTAGTGTTTATCCTTTAGGGTATAGTTCAGTGATTAGTTCATAATAACTTCATATTTAATTATATAGTGAAAAATACAACCTAACCCTGTGAAACATACAGCCTAAATCATCCTAGACTCTAGAGGGTTTGCAATTATTTTACTGATTAAAATTAATATCCAACTTGGATACTACCTTGAAGGGCCTTTTTTAAAAGGATGTGGAAATGATATCTATAATTTGTCGATGAACTGAATACTACAAACTACCTTGGTTCTACAGATAAATTAGAGACAATTTGGGTCAACAGACTCATCTGTGTATTCATAATAGCATGGAACTTTTCTATGCCATCTTCTAAGTGAGCTTGTATAGTATTGTTGGATGAATTCTCCTCTTTGCTTTATTGAAACCCATCTATCATTTTTTACACTCTCATGTTGTTTTTTATCCTTTATAGAATGGTTACATCTATAGGTTATTCATCAACTACTTAATATTGTCCTTTTCTTCAAACCATCTGCCTTCCATATATCTTTGTACTTGTGTAGTTACCAAATTTATATGGACCCATCATTAGATAGTGGGAACAAATAAATTCTTGAGATGGACTCAAATTGTAGGAGAGACCATTGATGTCTCATCCATGTGAAAGGTGTATTTATCTGTTCATGTGTAATATGTAAACAACAAAGAATTCAGAAATAGAATAATGATATTCTATTAGAACAAACTAAATTTATACCAATATAATATTATTGATTGAAAATTATAGCAGATGTGAAATTATGAAGCCTTTGGAATAACCTTTAGTAGATGTAAAGTTTCTCCAAGTTGTGTTGATGGATGTGTACAATATTAAGCATGTCAATCTCTACGTAAGCCTCTGTAGAACTTACTAACTCCATTACCATGGATAAAAATCCTTTTAAATTTAGTTCATATTTAATTATATAATGAAAGATATATCCTACACCTTAAAGCATAGTACCTACACCTGTGGAAACTATAGCAAGGTTTCTCCAGGTGGTTGTAAAATACCAAGCATATCAACCTTTGCATAAGCCTCTATAGAACTCACTAACTCTGTTAATCTAGATCAAAGGCCTTTTATATTTAGATCATATTTAATTATATAGTGAAATCTATATCCTAAACCTTACAACCTAGTACTTACACCTGTGGAAGTTGTAGCCTGCACTTGTGAAAGCTACATCCTAACTCAACTTAGACTCTAGAGGGTGTTTTGATTTACCTTGTACCATACTACCATATCTTACAAATGTGTATGAAGACTCAAGATGTTTTCCATCATCATCCATAAAATAATAAAGACTAAATTTGTTTATCCTTATATTAATTTGGATTTCTAATGTTCATCATTTTGATCAGACCAGATCTCTCCTTCATTATCTAGCAATGCTTTTACTATATAGTATTTTCTCCACATCATAATAGAATTTGACAACAACATAGCCTATATACTCATGTTTCAAAATTTTGTCTCAATTCCATTTATGTCTCTACAGTCCACAACTAAGTCTTTGGCCACAACATGTTTTTACTTACAACAATTTTAAATTCCTTGAAAAAAATTAAAACAGTTGACATGGTTGCAACGAGTATAGAAAAAGTATACCCTCAAGAAAGACCCTATTTATCTATTATGGAAGTATGTGGAAATCATCATAAAAACTCTCAAGGGTGGTTCATACATGATCCATATCGATATCGGTGGCCACCCACCTATTCCAATGGCTCAAAATAGAGTTTTCCATTTTGGTAGTTGTTTACAGCTTTTCGAGTCCCAAACTTCTGGGATCATTTTGAGGCCCTAAATGATGTTTTTTTTTACTTTTGGGGGACCAAGGGATACCAATGGTATGCCTTGGCCCCTAGCGGAAGTTGTGATCCTCGGATAGAACTTTTTGACAAGGTATTGAACACCCCAAATGAAGATCGTATCCAAAAGTTACGCCCTCAGAAAGTTGACGTACCAACTACCCCCATCGGGGCCCGCAAACCTTTTGGTGTTTCATATTTCGGGGTTAGGGTTTTGGATTTTCTTTATGTTAAAAAGGCCTCTAGAGCCTTGTTTTAATAATCATCATCTTCTTGTGAATGAGCGAATCCATTACATCTTTTCTACGATATAATCTGCCACCATTCTAGCAAGTCATTCAGTCTGTAATTTTATAGTTTTTGTACATTCTCTCATTAAGAAAAATCGTGCATTACTATATCTCTTTGTTTATTGAAACATTTTTTTATATCTCAAAATATCTCTATATATTTAATTATTATATATTTTCCTTCATTTCATTCTCAAAAATAATCTGGATCACTGGTATCAAAGCAGACTGCTCATTGTTGTTTCTTAGTGCATATCCGTGATTATGGCAGGGTATAGAGAGTTAAGTCATGAGCTAGTTTCCCTTGAGGAAAATCGCTCTCATCATCCCAAGAAGCCTCCCATGGTGGAAGAAAAGAGAGATGCAGAAGAAAAATATCCCATCAAGTTGTTGCTCGTGAGAGCCCTCGTGCAACAGAGGAACGAGATGTTGGAGATTTTTTCCAAAATCCTTCAAAGATTGCTGACAATAACAGGAATGTCTTTGTCAATCAGTCTCTTTGGAGATGCTACTCCATTCAAGGTACAAGTTGATTTTTATATTCCCGTATTTGAAGGTCAAATCAATGAAGATACTTTGGAAAAATGGTGAAATTTGCTAGAAGGCTATTTGTATGTTCACAATTTTTCTAACAAAGAAAAGATCATCTTTGCACAACTTAAGGTGATCCCTCGTGTCAAACATTGGTGGGAAACTTAGTGGGAGAAAAGTTCCACCGAGGAGTCTAGAATATTTGGGGTTGAGCCCACTTGGGATTTTTTTATGGATGTGGTCAAGGAGAAATATTACCCTATGGGAAAATCTGATGATCAGTACATGAGATGGACCATGCTGCATCAAAAGTGGTACCAAATGGTACCAGAGTTCACAAATACCTTCCATACCTTGCACACCAAGCTAGGTATCAAAGACTCTGAGTGGCATTTGGGTCTTAAATACCGCGGAGCTCCACACAGGTACATTTAAACTGAAATGGAGTTTATGGACATATATTTAAATTTCATTTAAATATTAGTATTAATGTTGAAATTTATATTGTTAATAAATAATATAGATATTAACAACTATTAATACTAATAGTAATAAGTATTAATTTTAATATTAACATTAATAATTGGTATTAATAATCATTAGTAAATAATAATCAATAAAAAGGAGAAATATAAAGATAATCTAAATATATAAAGAAAAATTAAACACAAAAACAATTATTAGAAAAGAAAAATTAATATTATAGAATCAAAATCAAAATGGCATTTAAAAGTAACTTGGTTTAAATAAAACCAACCAAAATGTGACTACTTCCTAGCTGTGAGATAGCCCCAAGTATTATGGTTTGCCAAAAATTCATAAAGATGGAATTCTATTTAGACAGATTGTTAACATGATCAATTATCCTACTATGTGGCAAAATCTATGGGTTCTATGGTAGGAAATATTGATTTTTTCATTAAATATTCTAGTAGCTTCGTGAGAATTATTAAGAAAGTAGAATTCGATGATATATTGATCAGTTCTAGTGGGTTCCCTTCTTTCTCTGATAATTGTCAATCTCTTTATGGAAAAAATTGAGAAAAGAGAACTGGACACATATCCCCCGAAGCCAACAATATGGAAGAGATATGTGGATAACATTAATGTGATCATATGGCCTCATGAGAGAGAAGAACTTAACAAATTCTTCGAGCATCTTAATTATCTCTCTGAGGAAATTAAGCTCACCATGGAATTAGAGGAGAACGATAGCATCCCTTTCTTGGATGTGTTGATTACTAGGAATTAGGAGGGCTACTTTGGACATGAGATCTATAGGAACAAAACCCATACAGAGAACTGTCTTCATGCAAAATATTCTCATTAGTCCTCTAAAATATTGAATTTATTAACACCCCCGCGAACAGGGCTATCTAAATCCTTAACGAGGAACTCTTTGAGAAAGAAAAATACGACCGAATAGAGATCTTCAAGAACATAGAATATAGGAATAAGGACATAAAACGTGCAATGAGAAGAAACATGGAAAGAGAGGGAGGTGAGCCTCAACCCCTAAATAGTGATATCTCTAGCAAGATATCTCACCTACCTTACATTTAAAGGGTTGTTGATAAGATTGCCAATGTCTTCATAAGGAAGGAGATCACAAACTCTTTCAAGTCAATGGAAACCATTAAGTAGAAAATGGGATTTTTTAAAGACTCTTTTGACCATTGTCATTACAAAGGGGCCTATAAGATTGAGTGTTCATGCAATAAGTGTTACATCGAACAAATTGGGCATTCATTTCAAGTAACGATTAAAGAGCATGTCAATTGGGTTTAGCTTGGGTGGTTGGAAGGAATGTTTGTTATCCTCCCCACCTATGTTCAATTAATACAAGTGACATGTTGATATCTTAATAAGTATATTATTGTAATGGCTTCAATCCTTGTTGTTCACCGGCATTGCGCCATAAATATTCTAAGGTTTACTTTGGGTACCATCCTCGAAATAGGGGGGAAGTACTGAGGGTTTTTCCCAGGATTTGTAACCTAGAAGAAAAAATTATTAAAGAGAATGGGGAACATATAGAGAATGATCATGTCCACACCTTGGAATTAGTAGAGCATTCCCTAATAACCAAGCAACATGTGTGCTTGGAGGACATCAAAATCTTGGAAAAAGAAGATCACTATTTTAAACATTTTTGTTTTGTTGGTAAGTAGATATCATATTAACTATAAACAAAATATACAAAGAGATCATATCAAATCCATCCCCAGGAGACCATGAAAGTCTCTATGCAACCAAAAACACTGCCCCTATGGGGAAACTAGGCCAATAAGTTGCTCATATGCTTTAAAGATTGAAAATTAGTTGTTTGAACATGTTCACACTTCTGTCTAACTATGGCTAGCTTATAAAAATCTAGATAATAGAGAAAAAAAGAGAATCTACAACTAAAATAGCTTTCATCAACGATCCTAAGAAACTTGTTGGTGAGTAGCAACAAAAGCATTCATTTGGGCAGCAACATTCGAAGTTTATAGACCAAAGTAGTGTTGATATAGGGGAGTAAAGGTCCCACCAAGCCGATCCATCGTCGATGAGAAGATATCCATAGCGTAACCATTTTGAATGTTCATAGATTCCATGTGGCCCATGAGCTGCCTAAAATCATCATCTTTGGGAAACAACCCCAAAGCTACCAAAGTTTTAGTGTCCCAATAGAGTTCAATCATGCAAAAGAAGATGGAATTTTTGGTTCTAGTACAACCCACATCCAGAATCGTGTCTCCAACTTCTTCCTCCACCTCATCAACCTCCTTGAATTTAAGAACAATACGAACTTCCCCCTCCCCGTCTTGCATGGCTTCCTGAGCTTCAGTGGGGACAGTGTCAGAGTAGAATTCTACTGTAGCTTTGACAGCTTTAAAAGCTCGAAGTTAGGTGGAAGTAAGATGACCAAGCCTCCTTCTTAGGGGTGCCATGATGCCTAGAGCAGACAAAAGAAGAAGATGAAACATAGCACGTAGAGAGATAAAATGCAAGACAATGTTGTCCAAGACTATAGTAGAAAGACCCAATACTTTCTAAGGAACCTCCAAGTCTGCTCAATACTTTCATTTCCAACCTTATTCATACTCTTCATCGAAGACAAATAGATGAGAGTGTGAGTTTGTCTTGTCCCCTCTAGGTCTGCAATCATATCCTGAACCCGAGCATCCTTTAACATCCTCCTCCCATGTGCCAAGTCGAGGTGCATGTATCGAGCGAAATATGGCTTCATCATCACAGAGGGAGAATCTAGCCTTGTGTCCAACTCCCCTTTCTTCGTAATGATCACCTTCTTCAAATCGTAATGGCCTAAGTTCATTATTTTCTCGCAATGAAATGAGAGAGTCCATGTGGAGGTGATATTCATGAAATGAGAGAGTCCATGTGGAGGTGATATTCATTTGCACTGAGAGCATTAAGAGTAGTGGCAACATCATTACCCAGATCGTCATCACATAAGGCTACTCACTTTGTTAACTCCTGACATCCTTCCACTTCCAAAGATGAAGGATGCCAAGTGTTTTCAAAAAGGACGTGGGTTGAGTACGAAGTGACGTTGGTCTGTATGCATCCACAGTTTCTCTAGGTAGTCAAGAAGTCACCCCATCCGAGGCACTATTTTAACATTGAATTAAAGAAGCAATGGAAATAATTAAGCACCTCAATAGTCTTAATAGGGATACGGTTTGGAGATTAGTGAGACTTGGCTCCTTTTGATCTACCATGGAAGAACGAAGTAAAATAGTCAGGTTTTCTCTCGATCATTTCTTTTTTAATTGATACTTATTTTGATTTTGATTCTTTAATACTATTTTTTCTTTCCTAATAATTTTTATGCTATTTCAATTTCATATATATATATAGATTGTTTTTATAATTCTTTATTATCTTTTTATTGATTTTTCATTTATTTATTAATAAATTTTAATATTATTAATATTAACATTAACATTAATAATGATTATTACAATTAATATTTATATCAATATTGTATTTATAAACATTAACAATGATAGCCATTAATGATTATTACAATTAATATTTATATCAATATTGTATTTATAAACATTAACAATGATAGCCATTAATGAGATTATTAATAATATTACATTAATATTGATTATTACAACTAATATGGATATCAATATTGTATTTATAAACATTAACAATGACGGATTAATATGATATCAATATTACATTTATAAATATTAACAATGATGTCCATTAATGTGATTATTTATAATATTACATTAATATTGATTATTACAATTAATATGGATATCAATATTGCATTTATAAACATTAACAATGACAGATTAATATGGATATCAATATTGCATTTATAAACATTAACAATGATGGTCATTAATTTCATTATTAATAATATTAATATGGTCTTGGTTCTTATGAATATTAATTATTAATAATATTGATTTCAATGTTAATACTAATTATTCATTTTAATGTTAATATCAATTCTAATAACATTTTATATTAATAATAACAATAATAATCTATTTTTAAGGTCACGGCCAAGCCACACTAAATTGGTGTATGAAACCTTCTTGTTTGTGGGAAAGGGACCCTCCTCTGCCCAGTAATCTGACTGATAAAGTCTACGGAAGTATACATACCCTACCCCCCTCTGGATTTGATAATATTAATAATTAATATTATTATTTGTTTAGTTCCTCTTTGTTATATGTTTTTATTATGTTTGGTTTTTTAATTGTTATTATTATTTTTTCCTTTTTCGATATCTTTGAGCTTTGTGTTATAGATATATATATTTGTTTAGTTCCTCTTTGTGATATGTTTTTATCATGTTTGATTTTTTAATTGTTATTATTATTTTTTCCTTTTTCGACATCTTTGAGCTTTGTGTTATAGATATATATATATATATTTGTTTAGTTCCTCTTTGTGATATGTTTTTATCATGTTTGATTTTTTAATTATTACTATTATTTTTTTCTTTTTCGACATCTTTTGTTAAGAACCAAACATCAATATAGCATATAAAAACCTCAGAAAAAGTACTCAACGCCTTGAAAAAGAGATAATTTCATATAATAAGCCTCTTCGAGGGGGCAACCTCCTTTTACCCCACTTAAATGTTCAAGTACAAGATG
>ML776600.1:590202-613295 GCA_009831015.1 Picea engelmannii
ATGGCCTAAAGCCGACATAATTAAAATAACATTACTAATCTAAATTACAACTAATGGCCTAAAGCCGACATAAATAAAATAGCATTACTAATCTAATATGCCCCAATTAAGGGGTAATGAGCCAACATTAGGGCTTAACATCTTTGAGCTTTGTGTTATAGATATATATATGTGTTTAGTTCCTCTTTGTTATATGTTTTTATCATATTTGATTTTTTAATTGTTATTATTATTTTTTCCTTTTTTGACATCTTTGAGCTTTGTGTTATAGATATATATATTTGTTTAGTTCCTCTTTGTTATATGTTTTTATTATGTTTGATTTTTTAATTGTTATTATTATTTATTTTTTTCGACGTCTTTGAGCTGTGTTATAGATATCTATATATTTCTTATTTAATTATTTTCATAATTATTAGTATTCTTTATGATTAATAATAATAATATTAATATTAATTATAGATATTAAAAAAAAATATATTAATAATTATTAATGTAAAAAATATTAATATTAATACTAATTAATATCATTGTTTTATTGGTATTCATGTATTTTTCTCTTTGGTTGGTTTATTAAATGTTTATAGTGTCTTATCCCCTGTATTTTTATATTATTCTTTATTCTTATGTTTGTAAAATGCTTAACCTTCTTATTTTTTTTGGTTTTTAATTAGGTTCTTTATTTTTCTATTATCTCACTTTTATGATAGTTTTCACATTTTAATTATTAATTATAATTATTAATATTAGTATTTTTTATTTTATTTTTGTCTTTATTCTTTTTAATATTAATACTATTATTAATAGAAAAAACAATAGGTATTAATATTAATAAGTAGTATATAATAGGGAAGAGTGGAAGCTAGGGTTTGAATGATTTCAATAAGCTATGTTCCCAATAGATTGTGTGACCTTTGCAACAATTCAAAGATTACCACCTGTAATTGCCTCTGAGTTTTAATATATGGCGGAGGCAAAGGGAGTGTGATCCCCCTCCTATCGAGATATGACATAAACGACCCATATGGAGCTCATGGATCATGGTCGGCCTTTGAGCCATCGTCGCATCTAAAGGAACAACTCTATCGAGGGGAGATGAATAAGGGAAACGAAATGGAGGTAGAAGTTTAATCCTCTCATCCAAATGTGGCTCATGCATGAGAACTAGGTAAATGCATTCCCCAAACCTCTGCACCACTAAAATATGTAGTTAATTCCTCCAGAGTAGTAGAGAGAAAAAAATACATGAGGGATCATGCAATAATTCATATTTTTTTAGGTTTATGGCCATCAGAAAGAGATTTTCTCAAATGAATTAAAACTTGGTGGAAAGCCAAAGGGCACTTTGACCTACATCTAGGTTCAAAGGGTTTTTCATGGCCATTTTTCATAACCTGGAAGATAAGGATCGAATATTTGAGAGTGGGTTGTATTTCTTCAACTTGGATGGCCTTTACCTTTGGTATTGGACAGAGTGCTTCAACCCATAAACATAGGACTTTTCATATGCTCTCTTATGGCTTCGACTCTACTCACTCTTGCAAGAATTCTCACTTTGAGAGATTTTATCAAGGATTGGAAACACCCTAGGTCTATATGTTAAAACAGTTGAAGCCACACACAATCACAACTACACCTCTTATTCCTAGATATGTGTGTACATGAATATATCCAAGCCCCTGCGAGGATCCATAACCTTGGAATTCATGGATCAAGAATGGTCTACCCAAACCATTAATTATGAGCATATTCCATTTAGGTGGAGGAAATAGCATTATCATGGCCATTTGTTTAGGGGCTTCCCCCTCAACGTCCCCAAAAGTGGTTTGGAATGAGCCCCAGAAAAATCCAAGGATTGTTTTACTCAAGTGCAAGGAAAGAAGAGGTAAACCTAGAAAAAATGCACCCCTAGTCCATCAAAACAACCAACCACAAGTAACTCCTTTGAGGTCCTAAAAACACGGCTAGATTCCCATGTTGTAGAAGAGTCACACAACTATACAGACAAATTTGTCACTCATGGTAAGTCCAAGGCACATCCAGATCCCATCCTAGAATAGATTTACCCTAATTCATCCATACCCCTCGAAGAATATCATCTCATATAGGATGGAGGGGACATGCAAATGGTATTGGATGAAAAGGAACTGGAGGAAATAGATTTGGACAAGATTTAGGAGCCTTATCACAAACAAGATTTTCAATCCATTGCCTTGGAAAAGCTGCAGAAAGTCCATAAAGTCTATTTGAACCCTACTACCGGTGCAACCTCAAGTTCAGGAGGAGGTTTAGGCATTCATCAAGACCCAAGGAAGGAGAATTGAAAATCATCAAAGGAAAGAAGAAGAGGATGAAAATCCACTCAACAACTCATTTGTGAGGTAGGTTCCTTCATGATTAATTCTGGTCAAATTCAGAAGCTCACAAAGGGATTCTTTCTCTATCCCCCTCCACTTTCCTCATGAAGATGATCTCTTGGAATGTTATAGGCCTAAATGGAAGAACCAAACAACGAGTTCTCTGAAACAACAACATAGTTGAAAATCTAGATATAATTCTCCTACAAGAAGCAAAATGTGAAAAATAATCTACTGAAAACACACTTTCTAGGTGTTGGAGGAAAATAAAGTTTGTTTACAATGACTCCATAAGAGCAGATGGGGGAATTGAAATTTTTTGGAATCTCGCCACGATCATAATGTAAAATTTATTTTATGCTAAATGGTCCATTACAACACATTATAGATCCATAAAATCAAATAAGGAGGGTGTCATCACTGATGCCTATGGGCCACAGTCATCGCGGTAGAAAGAATATTTTCTCAAAAGTATGTGTGACCTAAGTGAAATTATTGGAAATAGACGATGGATATTAGGAGCTGAATTCAATATAATACTCTCTCTTGAAGAAAAGTGTGGCTTAATTAGATGAATGGACAATGAAAGCAATGGTTTTCAGAATTTCATTGATGATATCCATTTGGTTGATTTAAATACCATCAATGGAATATACACTTCTTCGAATTGAAGATCTGGTTCTCATCAGGTTGCTTGTAAGCTAGACATATTCCTCATATCAGAGTCATTGATGCTGGAAGGTCCCCCTTTAGAGGCAAGCATCCTCTCCCACTCTAGATCCGACCACTAGTTGATATAATTATGGATGGAAATATCATGTTCCTCACATAGTAAATCATTCTAGTTTGAAAATTTTTGGCTCACAAACCACGAATTTCAATAAAATTATCCTACCTGCTGGGTTGAGGCGGTAGTTTCTTATGGTACACTTATGTATAAATTCCAGCAAAAGACAATAAAAAAATTCAAACAACAACTCGAGGATTGGAACAAAAATGTATTTGGAAATATATTTCAAGCCCAAAAATTACTCGAGCAGAGCATGGAGGAGATACAAATACAACTTATCACCCAAGGAAACATATAATATCTTCAAGTTGGGGAATGGAGCTTAAAACAAGAACTTGAGGAATGATATGTGCATGAGGAAATTCTCTGGCATCAAAAATACAGAGTTCAATGGCTAAATTAAGGAGAGGAAAATTCAAAATTCTTTCATAGGTCCATGATTCAAAGAATGCATATCAATAATATCACAAGGCTGGAAAATGATCACGTACATAAAATAATGGACCATGAAGGAATGGAGAAGGAAGTGGTCAAATATTATAAGGACCTTCTAACAGATATGTGTCCTGACTGCTCCTCGACCATTAGCAAAATAACTCAACATATTCATTCCTTTATCACAAAAGAGAAAAATGAATCTCTTTTTATATGAATCTCAATTGAGGAGGTGGATCAAGCAATCAAGGATATGTCAAATGGGACCTATATAAGATAAGATATTAACCAAGGTAATGGTTGTTCATATCAAACGTCTTATTCCTTTTATCATTTCTAAAGATAAATCATTATATGTAGAAGGTCGCTAGATTCTGGACAATATCATCCTACCTCATGATGTAATTCACTCCCTAAAATACTCTTGAACCACTAGAATGATAATCAAGTTAGATCTATCTAAAGATTTTGATAAACTCAGTTGGAAATACATGTGTTCTCTTATTTTGGCTTTTGGTTTAAGTGATAAGTAGGTTAATTAGGTCCTAAACCTCACTGCATCATCCTTCTTCTCTATTTTAGTAAATGGCATCCCTTCTAAAACATTTATCCCCTCCAGGGGAATTCGGCAAAGAGACCCACTCTCCCCCATCCTTTTTGTCATCATGGATGAAGGATTGAGTCACTACCTAAAAGATTCCATTTCTAATGGTTCTCTCCAAGGATTTCCTCTACACGGTATTTGTCCTAAGGCATATCACAGTCATTTTGTGGATGATACCATGATTATGGGATCTCAAATAGCCAAAGAATCCCTTAAAATTAGCAGTATTCTCAGGTATTTCAGTGAAGCCTTAGGTACATGTATCAACACCGACAAATTGCAAACCTTCTTATTCAACACCCCCACATCCATACAAAACCACATCACTCACTTTCTTGGTTTCTGCAGGAGCTCCCTTCCATTCAAATACCTGGGTGTCCCTTTGATTAATGACAACAACCTCTATAACAATTCTTGGGAACTCCTCATCAACTACATAAATGAAAGGCTTAATTATTGGACCTTTCATTCCCTTAACCTAGATTGCAATGTTGTGCTCATTAAATCAGTGCTTCATTCCATTCCAATATATATTTTTTCGGTGATAGTTTCCCTAAATTATTTCCTGAAAACCATTCACAACATTCAAAAAAACTTTTTGTAGCAAGGAAACAATGATAGAAGAAAATAGGTTGTTTTGTACTCGGATAAAATTTGTAAACCAAAGCTTGTGGGGGGATAGGATTGAGGGATCCCTATACACTCATTGAAATAATGGGAGGAAAAACTTGGTGGTGTTAGTTGAAGCACTTAGAGGACCTATGGACTCGCTTCTCGAGAAGAAAGTACACCCAGGGCATAGAAAAAACCAATATTATCTGATGGAATGACCAGGTCAACAAATCCTCAATATGGAATGTCGCTTGGAAAAAATGTAGTATTGTTCAAGAGAAATCCTTTTGGGAACTATAAGATGGACAATATTCTTTCTTCTGGTCAAAGTCTTGGCAGAAAATGCCACCACTTTTGCAAAAGGAATCTATGCATATTGTCCACACTCATGTTTAACAATGGTAATCTTAAAATTGAAGATATTTGGAAGACCCTGGAGTATTCTCAAACTTGGCGAGAATGGAAGCTCAATCATAGGGATATTCAACTCCCATTGGAATGTGATATGTGATCTTGGGAGGATGAGGAAACACTTAGGAAGTTTCACATTTGACATGGACCAGATATTCTTTGATGGAGACACTCCCCCAAGGGAATTTTATCCATAAATTAAGGTTATGCCATCAAATGTCAGCTCCATATTCATCCAAGAGAATGGATATGGTTCATCATTTGGAAAATAAATCTTTGGACAAAAATCGACATATTTCTCTGGTTATTAATTCAAAATCACACTCTCACTTGGGATAACCTTTGCAAAAGAGGATTTATTGGCCCTTCGCTTTGCACTCTTTATTCCCAGAATGAAAAAACCACATGTCATATTCTTAATCAATTCCCTTTAAGCTCCAGCATCTGGGATCAAGTTTCCCAAATTATGAGGAAAACCGACAAGAACCAACATATCTGCAATTATTGAGAGATGAAGACCCACAACTTTCAAAAACTCCATTTTGAATAGAATTTGGTCGCTTCTTCCAATATTTATGGTCTAGAAAATTTGGAAAAAACTAAAAAACAATATTTTCCATTATAAGAATTCCACTAAATCGCTCATCTGGTCAAAGATCAAAGAAAATATTCAAGAAACAACCAGATCTCAATAATGGTCAATGAAGGATCTGGCTTGTGATCCCCTTGAAAAGATCATCCTCTAATATTACCATCCCAATATTAACATGTTGATCACTTGCATACCTTCTAGTCCAACCTCCTCCTCTAGACAAGGCCTCCCCCATTTGATCACTTTCATGGAAAAGGATTCCCCTGTTTTTCCTGAATATGAATTTTGATGGTGCTTGAAAAGGGAACCCTGATCTTGCGAGTGTTGGCGTTGTTTTCATAGATGAAAGGGGAAATATTTGAAACATCCTTGTGGGTAGTATGGGCTATGATACCAACAACTCTGTTGAGCTATGGGGTATTCTCAAAGGATTTCAAGAATCCTCTCGACTAGGTTACTTTAAGCTCATAGTTGAAGGGGACTCACAGATCATCATCTTTATGTTTTCAAAGATCTTGCATGGATCTGATCCTATGAATATTTCTCCTAGATAGAGAATATTAAGCCACATTGAACTCCTTCAATATATTATATTCCCACACTTGGTTACTGTCCATTCTCATGTCCGACGAGAGGAAAATACGATTGTTGACAAATTGTAAACTGTGGGGTAGAATGTCAATAGCAACATATTGCATTCAGGATTAACCACATACCAACTCCTCCCTTGCTCAAGGAATGTACAACAATCACTCAAATGGAAGGCCTACCCCTAGAAGGGGTGTTAACTTTATGTGCATGATGAGTTTCCACCCAGTTTCTCATGTCACCACTCGGTATCAGTTTCTCTTCCCAAGACTTATGGCTACCATGAGCTTTAATTCCCTAGTAGTACATATCATTCAAGCTTACAATTATGTGAGTATGATGATGGATAAAATATTTTCCTATGGTACTATTAATTCATTCGGGATTAATATTGTAGTTATGCAAACTATTAATGCTCAGGACAATGGGTTAGTTTTTTTGTACAAAGGCCCACGAGGGGTTCTTTTATCCATTGCAACCTTCACTGGCAGCAAGAGGCTATGTTTCTTCTTTGTTGCATGGTCCTCGCTCTCTTCTTGTTTTTGACAAACTTTTTATTTTATTCAGATTCAACCACTTCCATGCAACATGCCTCGTGAGAGAGTTGGGTCATGTCATGGAAGTGGCACTATTCAAGGTCTTTATAATAGGTGAAATCACTTGTCACCTTCCTCTAGAAGCTCTGAATTGGTGTAGAGTTCTATGGAGTATTAAGAGGAGGCGAGGAATTCTTCTGGTGTTCGACTTGAGGATGAATTGTGGGGGTTTTCAATTGTAGAGGAAGAGCTTCATCAAATTAATGAGGAGGCTCTGATATGACCCCTTGATGAATATGAGTAAAACAGAGATCCTAACACTAAGGAGCATATGGGAAATCAAAATCACAACATTCCGCAACAACATAAGAAAAATTCCTTGTAGAGAATGGAAGAAAGGCTCGCCCACTTTTTAGAATACCAATTGTAGCTTATCTTCGACCTCTGCATGGATATGGTCGAGTATAAATATCATCAGGAGCAGATGGAAATTAAAATTGGGTAAATCTATGATCAACTTTCCAGTTCGCAGCTCAGGCTGATGCCCCATGGTGGTCTTTTCCAGCGCGTAATTGTCCTTGTATTGAAAACACCTCCCTAACACCTTGGAAGCTAGAGTAAACATGGAGAATGATAGCCTCCCAGCTATGTTCCATGAGTTTTTATTTTTCCTTAGTTTCTAGTTTTTTTTGTTTCAGTTTGCACTAGTTTGATAGACAACACAGTATGTTTGAACATTTTAAATTTTATCCATTTAGGAAAACTCTTTTTGAAACTCAAGTTCTGGTGTGAGAGTTGGTTTCGTTTGTTGGCATCTCTAGCATAAAGACAATGGCTATATACTGGTTCAATTTCAGTTAAAAGAAGGTAACAATTTTCTAGCTTATATATCAAGAGTTGTATTTATTAAGTTTTTATCATTCTTACTTTTATTTTGTTACTTTATTTGTGTTAATGTCTATTATGTCTTCTTTTGGGTTTGGTCCTTTGGTTTTTAAGTCTAATCATTTTTTTTCTACCATATCTAATTTTTAAGGATCACCTTTTCCTTTTCTATATTAATACAACTATATTTCTCTATTCTCTAATCGATTTTCTTTCTTGATGATGGATCCAATTATGCATTCAAAACATTGACACAAAGAATGGATAATATTGTGGATGTTTCAAAACAATTTAACAATTGTTCTCACCATAGAAATATCAAACAAATTACGAACCTATACCGAAGGGAAGTCTATGATGAAATCCAAGTTCTAGAGAAATTAAGGGTTAGAATATAAGAAAAGTAGTTGACATATAATTTATGAAAAATTGTAGAGACAACAATGTATTACCTATGTTAATGATCATTAACCATTTCTTGAGGAATAGATGGGAAAATGCATCACTTGATAGGCTTGGTATGGCTCTCATCCATGGTGAAATTAGGAAATCTAGTTCTATTTTAGGCCACCTTCCATCTAGCACATTGAATCTCCTTTTAAAATTGGCTCAAAAAATTCATTTTGAACTTTGGTTAATTATCGAATTTAGTGCAACTTTGGAGGATGATAAAGAGGGACGTACAACATGTAGAAGACAAGAAATTAATATTAAATGATTTTTGAGAAGAAAAACATGGATAGAAATAACAATTACATGAGGAGATTATTTGTCAACCTATCATATTGTGAATTGGAGGACGTGAAACTGAGCATTCTAAAGAAGGGACTGAACTTTTCATTGGCCCCCAATTCTATCCCAATTGATAACCTAATTTTCAACATAGAAGATAACATTCAATCACTAGTTGATGAGGAAAAGGAGACTATTAAACAAGACTACATGGTGATCTTGAGAAGAGTGAAGCCTCCAAGGAGAAATATAATTAAGGAATAATGTTGAGAACTTAAGAACCTTAGAACAAACACAGGCTAAGTGATATTGAAAGATGACAAAGGTGGAGCTACTATGATTATGAACTATGAGAATTATAAGGTGGAATCATTGAGCACCTCACCCTAAGTGGTAGTTATAGGAAGTTTGTGAGTAACCTGATATCAAGAATAACAATGGAATCCAGGAAGGTAATAAAAGGATCCAACTTGGATGAAATAACCAAAAGGTGATTGCTTCCTGGCTATGATATAACAAAGTGTTTCTCTTACTTATGAACTAACGAAATATGTGGTGAAAATTCTAGGTCCTTTGGTAGGAAATATTGATTTGTTCATTAAAGATTCTAATGACTTTGTGAGGATTATTAAGAGCAAGAAATTAGAGACTAATGATATCCTTATCAATTTTGATGTTGTTTCTTTATTCACAAAGATACCCCTCAATGAATTACTTTTGATTGTCAAGGAGGTTACTAACCTCGAAACAAAAAAATTGGCAGAGGTATACCTCCATTTAACAATATTTAACTTTCAAGGAGAATTCAATGAGAAAATAAGTGGTGTCACAATGGGTTCCCTCTTTTTCTCATATTTACCAATCTCTTTATTGAAAATTTTGAAAAATGATCTCCAGACACATATCCAATGAATCCAATAAGATGGAAGAGATATGTGGATAACACTAATGTGATATCATGCCATGGGAAAGAAGAACTTAACAAATTATTCAAGAACCTTAATTGTCTCTCTAAGGACATTAAGTTCACCATGGAATTAGAGGAGAATGGTAGAATCCCTTTCTTGGAAGTGTTGATTAATATGAAGAAAGAGGGGTACCTTGGCCATGAGGTCTATAGGAAGAAAACCCATATGGATAACTATCTTCACAAAAAATCTCATTACCACCACTCTCAAAAGATCGTAGTTATTAACACCCTATCCATGAGGGCTATATAAATATTTGATGAGGAACACCTTGAGAAATAGAAATGACACCTAATGAAGGTATTTAATAGCATATGATATATGAATAAAGACATTATATGAACAATAAGAAGAACCATGGAAAGGGAAGGAGGTAAGCCTCAACCCCTAAATAGTCATATCTCAATAACTATATCTCACATACCTTACATTCAAGGGGTCACCGATAGAATTTCCAAAGTCTTGAGCAGGAAAGAGAGCACAACCTCTTTCAAACCAATGGAAACCATTAAGAAGAAAATGAGATCCATTAAATACTCTTTTGACCATCATCAATGCAAAGGGGTCCATAAGATTGAGTGTTCATGTAGTAAATGTTACATCAGAGAAATTGGGAATTCATTTCAAGTAAGGATTAAAGATCATGGGGCTGATATCAAAGAATGAGTACGCCCACACCTCAACATTAGTAGATAATGCCCTTATAACCAAGCACCATTCCCTTATTAAGCACCCCTAACCTTAATAGAGATAAAGTTTTGGAGATTAGTGAGAGTTGGCTCCCTTTTATCTACCATGGAAGAAACAAGTAAAATAGGTAGGTTGTTTCTCAACCTTTTCTTTCAATTGATACTTATTTTGATTTTTATTCTATAATACTATTTTTTCTTTCCCAATAATTGTCATGATGTTTCATTTTCTTGTATATATTTAGATTTTCTTTATAGTTTTTTCTTATATTTTTATTTTTTTTTGTGAATAAAAAGTGGATCCTTATATTAATTCCAACTGAAAGCTTACAAAAAAGACCTGCAGCCTATCTGCTTACAAAAAAATGCCATCAACGAGTCCTTTGGGACCAGATCGACGGTTCAGATTTCCTCGGGATCAATGGTCCAGATCTTCTCTTGCATTTCGTGATTTCGCATTTTGCAACTTCGCGACTTGGGAAGACAAATCCCTCCATGTTGCGGATTTCCGATAGCCAAGTTTCAAAGTCTTCTCATGTTAGATTAATGGGACTAGATCGATGGACCAAATATTCTTGATCTCCAATGGTCCAGATCTGTACTCGTTTTTCACACTTTTGCATTTCGCGATTTCGCAACTTTGGAAAATAGTTGCCTTCTTGCTTCAAACTCCCGATAGCCGAGTTCCCAAAATTTTCTCACATTAGATCAATGGGACCAGATCGACGGTCAAAATATCTTCTAGTACCAACAATCCAGATCTATTCTCGCTTTTCGCGATTTTTCATTTCGCAACTTTGGAAAATAGTTTCCTTCATGCTTCAGACTCCCGATATCCAAGCTCCCGAAATTTTCTCGCAACAGATCAATGGGACCAGATCGATGGTCCAGATATCCTTTAGCACCAACGGTCTAGATCTAATCTCGATTTATGTGACTTTGGGAAACAACATCCTTCATGCACCTGACGCCTGATTGTCGAGGTCCCGAAATCATCTGTCGACTGATGATCTTCTGCGTTGATGCTTTCAGTTCCCCTCTCTTCTAATCTTCTGATCATTTCTAACTTGGAAGAAATTCTAAGTAGACAAAGGTGGCACCCTGTCCAAATTGGGTCCATCCAGTTGGGCAAGCTCCTCGCATTAGAGCCATAGGGGTGAGCTTTGGGACTACCTGGAATCGTGGAGAATGATCTATTGGATCGAGTCAACCCCTGCATTGGCCAGTCTGTCCACAACTTTGTTTGCACTTCGCCGAAAGTGTGAAGGGATTAGAGTTAGAGAAGGTCTGAGAAGAGCCTGGAAGCTATGAAGAGGGCCAAGGAGGCACCAGATGGGAGTGTTTTTCCCTGGATCTCTACCATTCAGTATTTTTGTTTCCAAGTCTATTATGATTTTGGAGTCTCCTTCAATGATCAGACAGGTGAGGTTTTGATCTAAATCTATTCGCACTTCTTTGATGAGACCCCAAATTTATGTTGAATTGTTGGTGTCACATCCGAGATTTCCTACAGTGAGGCTTTGAATTTGGCCCAAGTTGTTTCTTATGACCGCTCCATAGCCTAAGTGTCCTGGATTGCCTTTTTATGCACCATCAAAGTTGACCTTATGGAACCCTGGCAGGGGGAATGAGCCACTTAGAGGGACCGAGGAATTTTGAAATTAGAGGGGGTTGTTGAGGAGCGGTGGAGTGTGCAAATGAGAAGCCCCAAGAGTTGAGGAGAGAGATCTCACCTGGGTCATTGGGGAAGTCTTCCTTGATCCATAATTGTAGATGAAGAGTTTCCTGGAGATGTAGGAGGATTGTATTCCAGAGGATGGTGGGAGGAGATGGTTTGGAATGAAAGATTCTTTTGTTCCTCTCTTTCCATAGTTGCCAAACTATGAAGCCTGGTAAGAGCTGTCAGGCTCTGTTCAAGATATGACTTTTGAAGGAACTGGGGCCCCAATACCTAATGGTGTTTATGATGTTGTTTTCAACTCATTTGGTTCTTCTCATGAATTGAGTGGCCTGGTTCTAGATGTTCTCACTGAGAAGACAGATATTTAGGACGTCCTCCATGGTTTCTGCCTGGAGATGGCAGAGATGGAAGATCGAGGGGCCAACAAAACCTCGTCTTTTGAGATTGTCCCAGGTTAATATCTTATTCTAGAGTAGAATCCAAAGGAAAGTAGATATTTTGAGCCAGAGTTTTTATTTCCATATTGTTGTCCAAATGTTGTCTTTCTAAAGGTTATGGAAATTCTCCTGAAGAGTGTATCCCTCCTTGAGAGTAAATCTTAAATGAGGTGTGTTCCCCATATGATAGTGTCTTGTTCTGTGATTTTCTGGATTCGCCTTTGGGTTGTAGCTTGTTTCCAGTGCTGCGGGTCATAGTTCATTGCCACTTGGAGTTCCTGATGAGTAGATTTCCAGCTTCACCAAGGAGAGTCGTTGGGAGTTTCTGTCAACAGATCTTCCACTTTGATAGTGGCAAGATCTTTAATGTGATTTTCATAGGATTGTAGATTTTATTCAAGTCATAGGAGTGGCATTTGTTGCCAAGAGTATGTCCATAATAGGGCACTTTTTCCATTGCGAACTTCCCAGAAAGCATGTTCTTGTATGAGTGGTCAATTTTTCCAGGTTGCATTCCAGATGTTGGAGCCATGAATTTTCCCCTTCATTCTTATAAGTTGACTTTGGTGCGTATTTGGGACATATTTTCATTTCCATAGTTTTTCCCAGATCTCTGCTGGAGTTTTGAGCCATCTCCACCAAATTCTTTCTCCCATGGTGCTATTTAATTTACCAGGCTCCCGGAGGCCCAGAACACCTGAATATTTGGGCTTGCAGACTTTGTCCCAACTTACTAGGGCCCATTTTTTATCAGGGTTGTGTCCATGCCATAGAAAGTTTCTTTGCAGATTCCTTATTTTGTTTATGACTAATTGCGGAGTAACTAGGGTTGAGAAGAGGTAAGTTGGGATGGCTTGGAGGATTGACTTTAAGAGAACGATTCTAGTTGGAAGGTTGAGGGAGTGAAAGGTCTAGTTGCTGAGATGGTTGGGGATGGAGAGTAGGAGAGAATCCCAAGAGATGTTTCTGGTTTATGAGTTAGAAAGAGGGAGTCCCAGGTAGAGAGAGGGCAGAGTGAAAACAAGGGTATTCAGAATTTGAGAAAGGTAATTTTATTTTTCATTAATGGATGTCTCATAGTGAGAGAGAAGGGTTGAGAGGGGACACCATTGACAAGGATTTAGAAAAAGTTTGAGGAAATGAGGTTCATTATCCAGGAGACCCAATCCTTGTTCAAACCGAAAGGCGGTAGGAAAGATTTCATGTATCGCCAGCTTAATTTGTCAAAATATTTTGAAAGGTAAAGTTTTAGAAGCATACCTAGAGTGTGAGTGCTTTTGAGCGAGGGGATGATTTCATGGACAAGAATGACACTATTGATGATTTTCCTTCCTTCGGCATATCCTGATTTCTCCTTGGAGATGATGAAGGGTAGAATTGGCTTGAGTCTTAGAGATATGACCTTGGAAATGATTTTGAAAATCACGTTGCAAAGAGATATGAGTCTAAAGTTCCTCTTATTTGTGACTCTTTCTTCTTTGGGTATTAGGGTGAGGAAAGTGGCATTTAGTGCTGGAAGAAATTTTCCTGAGCTATGTGATTCCTCCACCAGCTACCACACTTCCTCCCTTAGCATTGGCCAATAGGAGTGGAAGAAGTCTATTGTGAAACCATCTGGACTTGGAGCCTTGATTGTGGGTAACTCCTGAATAGCCTGATCCACTTTTGCTTACGTTATTGGTGTCATGAGAGCCTCACTATGTTCATGGGTAATTATAGTTGGGATATTTTGGGTCACCCACTCTATTGTTGCAGTGTGGTTCACCTTGGGTTCTGAGAGGAAATCCTTGTAGAAGTCTGTCAGCTCGTGCGTTATTTCTTAATGATTTAATAGGGAGTTTCCTTGCGAGTCATCCACCTTCGTGATGTGATTGATAAGGCACATGTGGATCATAGAGAGGTGGAATAATTTAGTGTTCTTCTCTCCTTCGTTGAGCCATTGAACCTGAGATTTATGTCTCCATAGGATTTCTTCCTACTTTTTTTATTCTTCTAGTTTCCTTTTGAGTTCACTTTCCTCCTGTTGTTGAGTGATTGTGTGTCCTGCTTGAATGAATTGTCCCTTAAGGTCCTCTATTTTTTTTTCCAGTCTTTACCTCTCCTAGAAAATGTTCCCAAAGACTTTGTGTTCCATTTGTGCACCTATTGTTTAAAATGTTTGATCTTTTGCTGGAAACAATAGATTTTTGTGCCCATCTATGTTTCCACAGTGCTCCACCATTGACGAGCTAACTCCTAGAAATTTGGATGGGAGAGCCAAAAAAATTCAAATCTGAAGGGTTTAAGCTTAGGGGTGGAAATAGTGTCAACCCAAAGCTGAACCGGCCAGTGGTTCAAACTTGCCTTCGGGAGGATGTTGGAATATACTAGCGGGCCTTCCAAGAGGAGAGTTACCGAGATGAGGAAGTGATCAAGCCTGCATTTTATTTGATGGTGACCTAATATTTTGTTGTTCCAAGTGTAGGTGCCATTGCTATTCTCAATGTCTACTAGTCTGAGGTTCTCTATGAGTTCTTGGAATTTTGCACTATCCTGCTCCAGGCGATTTTTTCCCCCTCGCTTCTACTCCAGCATGAGAATAATGTTGAAGTCTCCCCCTATTATCCATCGCTTTCCCTCCGCAAAGGAACCTAGGTAAGTCAGGTTTTGAAGAAAGAGTTATTTGTCTTGGTTGTTTTGCGGTCCATAGGCATTTGTGATCATTCCTTCCTTGTCTGAGTTGATGGCTCTATAGTGCATTGTGATGGTGCACGAAGTGGAGAAGCCTTGATTAAGGATGACTATTGCAAGATTCCATAGGATGGCCAGGCCTTCTGAAGCTCCTTTTGAGTCTGTTTGATAGGATTCGCAATTACACTAGAATCTTTTGATGATATATTTTGTAGGTTGTCATGCACATTTTGTCTCTTATATCAGGAATATATCAAGGTCTTCCATTTTGATGCAGTTTCGAAGAATCATTTGTTTGGATCTTCCATTTAGGCCTCTGATATTCCAGGCAAGGATCTTCATAGTTAAAAATTAAGTGAGTGGGAAAAGGAGCTCTCTGAGAGATTGTGAATATGTCTCGATTTGATCATATAGTTTCCCGCTTCCTTTATTAGCTGGTGAGTCAATTTTTTGCCTCGTCGCTTGTTTTCTTTTGGGTGTTTTCTTGGATCTTGGTTTGGGTCTGTGATGATCCCCAACCTTGATGTAGCCCCTGTTGATGAGTCCAAAAATACTTTGTGAAATTTCATGAGTTGGTCCTCTGGTAAGGTTTGAAGATCCTTCTTGTTGAGTGCTTCTTCTAACCTGTCTAGGTTGATTTCTGCTAGGTCTTTCTCATCCATTTCCATGACTGTGTCTTCCTCTCTTTCTGGTTCCTTCCCTGAGACTGGGTGAGTCTGTGGATCTTCTTGGTTTGTTGGGGTTTGCTACTCTTGTGACAGTTGGTCTTCCTTGTTCTTGTTGGGATCTGTCCCCGCGGTCTTGTGGGGTTTTTCCACTTCTTCTTCTCCTGGGAGGCGATTGAGGGCTTCAAATGAATTATTATTTGGGTTCTTTTTTCCGTTGTTGGTAGTGGGATTATTCTGTGCTTGTCTCCTTTGATTTTTCACCTGGGTAAATACTTCCTTTGATTTATCTTTAGCTTCCCTCTTGGGGGGGGGGGGTAATTATAGGGTAGTCTCTGAAAAGGTGTCCATGTTCATGGCATTTTCGACATCTGAAAGGAATGTGTTCATAGTCTATGGTTAGGTCCCATTCCTCATCTTGGTATTCTAAGGTAACTGTGCCTAGCAGAGATTTGGAGATGTTCATATAGACACATATCCTTGTGTAAGAGGTGTATTTTATCCATTTGGTAGCTTCAGAAGATTTGCCATATTTACCTAGGGTGTTTCCTATGCCCAGTAAAATTTCCTCTAACCAAAACTCTTGAGGTAGAGAATAGAGGCGAATCCATACTGGTGCATATGCGAAGTTTTCCTTTTCTAGGCAGAAGCAGTCTGTCCAGAACCGGAGGTAGAGACCAGCCCAATTGTAGAAATATGGTCCCCCTTCAAAGATCGTGTCCTTGTCTTCCAAGTTGTAGAATATTACTGTGAAGAAACCTTTGGAGCTTAGCTGGATCTCATAGTCTCCCTTGGGGTTCCACCATTCCTTGATCCAGTGAGTGAGGTCCTTTTCTGTGGGTCAAAGACCTGGGAATTTTCCTATGAGGGAATCGTCTCTCATGAACTGCGTATGTTCCCCTATCCTGGTGGTTTTGATGACGTACCTAGGCGTAACCGGAGCTTGGGGGATACATTTTCCAGGTATCCATACCCGGGCTGCTTTTGGATGCGAGGACTCAGCATCCATGTTCGATTCTTTGCTTATATCCATCTCTTCCTACATATATTGGTCTTGTAAGTGAAATGGTGGCTCAAAGGACGATCTGCATGCCCGTGATTTCTCCGGATCATTAGCTGTGACGTTGCGGTAAGAGGGAGCTTTCGCCCCCCCTTCTGTTCCCATTCTTTTTTGGCATACAGCACCAGGGTGCAGAGGCTATTAGAGTTGTGCAAAGGAGTTCAGACGTGGTCAGGGTAGGAGGGTGGTTGGTGCATGTGAACCCTAATCTTGCAGAGCTCATCTTTTTTTATTCCTTATATTTTTATTGATTATTCATTTATTTATTATTGTTTATTAATAATTATTAATACTAATTATTTATATTAATATTAACATTAATATTAATATTGATCATCACAATTAATATGAATATGAATATTAATAGTTGTGAATATTAATAATCAATATTAACAATTATTAACATTGACGATCATTAATGTTAACTATTAATAATGTCTTTGTTGTTACTAATATTAATTATTAATATTTGTATTAATTCTTAACCATATTAGTTTCAAAATTAATTCTAATTATTGATTTTAATATTAATATGAATTATAATTTAGCTTTTATATTAGTAATCATTGTTATTATCTGTTCAGTTTAGTTTTTTTATGTTTTCTCTTATTTGTAATTGTAATTATTATTATTATTATTATTATTATTATTATTATTATTATTATTATTATTATTATTATTTATTAACTCTAATATTGGAGTCAAACAAGGTTTTCCCTTGTCTCCTACCTTTTTTGGCATATACATTGACAAGTTAGAAGATTGATTGGAAAACGTAGGTTGTGTCGGCCCTACTCTCACTGGTATAGTCATCAATATTCTTCTTTATACTGATGATATCGTTCGTATGGCAAGGAGTGCCCATGATCTTAAAATCCATCTAAGAATCTTCAAGGAGTTTTTCTCCAATATGGATATGACTATTAATACTCATAAGACCAAGGCCATGATTATTAAATCCAATAAGATCACTTATGGTACCTTTGTATATGACAACAACAACTTGGAGGAAGTGACTTCATACAAATATTTTGGAATTGATATTCACCACAAGCTCAATTAGAATTATACCATTGAGAAAAAGGATTATTGGGGGATGGAAATCTTATTATGTGCTTAAAAACAATTGTAAATCAGTTGATCTTTGGATTTGGGACAAAAATAAACTCCTCTTTGAGACTCTCGTTACACCTGCTATTCTTATGGATGTGAAGTCTGGGGTTTTAGTATCTCTCGTGAATCTTGGAGAAAGATAGAGAAAATACAAAATAATTTGATAACCTATAATCTCAAAATTAAATGAAACACGCCCTATCCCATCCTCCTCTTAGAAACAAGCCTCTCCCCCATTGAGAGAACGGATATCAATAGATATCTAATGTATAAGAACAAGTTAAACAACATGGAAGACAAGAGGCTTCCTAAAATTTCTTCAAAATCAAGTCGTAACCACCATCGACTCAAGCGAGGATGGCATAAAGATGCCCAGTCTTGGCTAAACTATTAGGGAATCATGGAAGACACCATTTTTCACAATAGAGAGACTATTAAAAATATCATCAAATCAAAATTTAAGGAGAAAATGTGGTGTGATAAAGAGTTAGAGGAAAAAAGAAAATTAAGGTATTATAAAGATGTAATAAACCCTAATCTAGAAGATCAAAATTATCTATCTGTTTTGACAAGTGTAAAGAAAAAAATAAGTATTGATAAGATAATAACAAATTCTCACGAGATCCATAGTGAAATTGGGCGTTGGTGATCCATATGGATGTCGGTGGCCTCCCACCTATTCCAACTGGCTCATTTTGGCAGTTTTCCAATTTGGCAATTTTTTCCTAGTTTTCGGGTCCCTGACTTATGGGGCCATTTTGAGGCAATAAACAACATTTTTAGGACTCGCCACAGTTAAACTGTATATGAAGATATAGTTTGAAGACAACATGTGTATTCCTTAGATATACCTTTCCAATGGGCTATCGTGTGCCTGAAACGGAGATCGTATGCAAAAATTACGACCCTGGGAAGTTGATGTACTAACTTACCCAAACGGGGCCCACATGACTTTTTGCGCTTCATCTCCTAGGGTTAGGTTTTTTTATGTATAGGGTTTTTGACATTATTGTTTATTGTAAAAATCCCTTCACAACCTCATTGTAGTAATATTCTTGTGAATGAGCGCAGCTGTCACATCTCTTCTTAGAGACAATCTGCCACCATTCCAACAAGCTTGTTTTCCACTGCATTTTACAGTTTCAACTTATTTCCTTATTGAATAGAAACCAGTTTACTATATATCTTTATTTTGTGTTAAGCATATTTTGATAATAATCTGTATTCATTTTTTTATGCTAATAAAATCCATATCAGCGGTATCAGAGCGACCTGCTCCTTTTCGTTCTTAATGTATGTCCCCAACGAGGTCAGAGTAGAAAGAATTGGGTCTCAAGCTTGTTTCTCTTGAGAACAAAATCTCTTGCACGCCCAAGTGACCTCTCATGGTGGAAGAAAATAAATATGATGGGACATGATATCCCTTAAAAATTTTGATCGAGGAATCCCTCACGCAACAGAGGAACGAGATGATGGATAGTTTTGTGCAAATATTTTGACGACTACCAACAGGGAATGTATCTTCCTCAAATGGAGGTGTCGCCCCCTTCAAGTTACAAATAAACTTCGATATTCCTATATTTCAAGGTCAGATATGTTGATATTATGGTAGTTGTGGGAGGTATTTACCTCCACATGTAAACCTGACAAGAATAGAGTTTCCAGGAAGCAAGAAGAAACCCTAATGAGTTGGCTAATAACTCTAGAAGACAATTCGACTCAAGAGGATAGTTTTTGTTAGGTTATTAGCCTCCAAGATAAGAATTCGGCCAGAAGAAATATTATATACTAAGTAAATAGGCACCTAGAATGAGAATTTGGCCCAGGCAGTTCGACAAAATTAGTATAAATACAGGAGGTCGTTCTTCATTCTCATAGTCATTCTCAGAACTGTAGAACTCACTTGTGTACACTGCAGTTAGCAAGTTTGTGCACAATTTTGGAGGAGAGTTGTCGTTGCAGCTGTTGCAGCTATCATGTTTCGTTTATGGCTTGGACTATCTATTGGTTATGGTTTGGACTATCTGATCAGCTCTTGTTTGGTGTGCTATCCTTGGAGAAAGGTGTGCTACCTTTTGTTTGTCTATCTAGCCTAGGGTTTGCTTTCGGAGTGATTCTCTGTCAAGGTTAAGGTGCTCGAAGGGTGGGTTCGGCATATGGTTGGGCGAAAATAGTGATATTGTCTATGGTAAAATGAGCAGATCCATCATATTCTAACAGGTTATGGGCCCACACCTCCTTCATTCAATCTAACCACTGGAAGGGAGAATAGCCATAAGGATATTAATCTCATTGAAGAACTATCACTAGGGTTTCTAGCAAGAGTAGTCACCAAAGCACTGTCGCTAGGGTTACTAGTACGTGCATTTGCAGAAACCCTAACCCTCTCGTTGAGGCACCTTAAGTGAAGAAATTGACCTAATTTCCAGATAGACCAATGCGCCCTAGCCTAGCACATATCCTACTACTCTCAGCAAGTCAAGATGTCAAGTTTGAGTTTTTGGTCAAATATAGGGTTGACCAAGTCAAAGAAGCCATGACTTACTCTATGAAGTCAGAAAACAAGTTATATGGAGATTCTAACTTCAGAGCATGGAAGACAAGGATTTACCTCATCCTTTCCAAGAATAAAGTGTTGGATATCATGAAAGTAAAGATCGTGGAACCAGAGTTTGAAGAAGGAAAAGAGAAGGAACCACAGAACATTGCAGTTATGGAGAAGTTCAAAGACAGAGATAATCAATTCCATGAGTATCATAGTGGAATCTATAAAATACCACTTGATACCCTACATATCCCATCTTGAATCATCGAAGAAGATGTATGATTCCCTAACAAACCTCTTCTCAGTCAAAAACATTGGACTAGTAATGAGTCTGAAGAATGAGCTATGTGACATGAATATGAATGATGATGGCAGCATAACATCATACTTTGTGAGAATGTCTCAGTTAAGAGATCAACTACAAGCTATTGAAGAGATCATTTCAGAGAAGGAATTGGTAAACATAGTACTCAATGGTCTTCCCAAGACTTGGGATGCATTTTTCGTAAGCATGAACACAAGGAAGGAGTATCCTACATTTGAAGAACTTTGGACTTGCTGTGCTCAAGAAGAATCAAGGATCAATGCAAAAGAGAAACCCCAAAAGAAGTACGATGATCAAGCCTTCACAGTAAGGTTCAAGGACTTCAGGAACAAAAAGAAGTTTGGATCCAGGAAGAAAACAAATCAAGAGAAATATATGTCAAGGATACAATGCTTTGATTTTCAAAAGTATGGTCACTACAAGAATCATTGTCTCGAGTTAAAGAAAAGGAATAAAACACATGAAGTATCAATTGTCGAAGAAAGGGAACCCTCAAAGAAAGCCAAGCAGGACAAAACAAACTTATTCTTCTAAGACAAGGTAACAATACTCTTCATAGTTCTTGTGCATACCATGTTTTCAGTACGTATCTTGCATATCTATTTCTTAGAAGATAATATGCTCAAAGAGAAACTATACCTATGGAAGAAACAACAAGATAAGGATTGCTATCATTTTGACTACAAGTCAGACAATACATATGAAAGGATGAAGTACATCAAACAATTCATGTGGAATTTATTACATAAGTAACAGTTGAAAGACAAGTTGAATTCAGAATCAATCTTGAAGAAACCTAGAAGAAGTAAAGACAGAAATAATTCAGCAATCAAGAGGAAACTGGAGAAAGACTTGTCACACCTTGCAGAATGAAATAAGGATGCAGACGGAAGCGTGGATTATGTTAGATGGAGGGAGTTGATTATATACTTCCAAAAATAAAAAAATGCACTCATACATGAAGCAAGGATTAGGAGGGAGCTAGTCCTATGATCCATTGAAGATGATAAAGTATATATCCATGGTAGCAGCCTTGAAAAGCAGTATGTGTTTAGTTTGACTTTAGAATAAGTCTTCTTCGAAAAGAAGAATTAAAGTATCCTTGGTCCTATGATGAAAGGAAGAAGCTGGAATATTCAAATCATGGAATCTATAGAAAACTCCATGGACCCAAGATCTAAAGAGAAACATGAGGAAAAACATGAATATTCCAAGAAAGAAAGAGAATCCATAACAGCCAGTCATTGTATTGAGAATCACAAGATTACTAGCCTGATATGAACTCACTAAAAGGAAATCAAGCAGAGGTAATGAAAGTTGTGATGAAGAATAGTGTATGAAAGACTTATGAATAAAAGCATTGTGAGATCCAGAACTAGAGGTTCTCCCATATGTAGGGAGAAGACTATGATGATTACTTGTTCAAGTAAACCAGATATATCTCTACATGAGCCATTATATCGTCCGCAATATCCATAGGTTTGAATTGACATCATATGAATGCAAAGAATGTTCTCCAGAATAATTGAACTGTAGAGAAACGTCAAGCTTTAAGGCATACCAGAAAGATACCCTTGTATGCAGATGGAGGAAGAAAACTTGGTGGAGAACCTCCAATGCATAGCAGAAACATGGCAAAGACTTTCTATAACAGAGATATTGTATCAAAATGGTTACTCAGAAGATCATGATGATGGATTTCTAATCCATGACAAACTCTCATGATGGGAGAAGAAGTACCACTTGGATATGTTCCAGTTTGACCCTTGCCACGATGTTATGAGCTACTAGGAAACAAAGAGAAATCCAACAATGATATACTTTATTGATTGGATATATATGAAGCCTTTAGAGAAAAACCAGTGTTCCAAAAAGACCAAAGTACTTTGAGATGAAGCATTATATCCTCCATGATGAAGTCCAGAAAAGAGAAGTGGTTCTCTAATATATATATATATATATATATCCACAGATGAGTAGATAAGAAGACATTTTGGTAAAGCCTTTTTCCAAGATGAAAGAGTTTGCCTACTCAAGATGGAGCTCATGGAAAAGGAAGAGATGACTGATCCAGGTGGATATCGGTGGCCAATTGATCCAGGTGGATATCGGTGGCCATACACCTTTTCCAAATGGCTCGAAACAGTTTTCTGGCCATTTTGGCAATTTACTATTTTTAGCAGGTTTTAACTTCTGGGGCCATTTTGAGGGTCCAAATGAAGGTTTTTCGAGATCAAGGTTCTCAATGATATCCAAAGGCATGATTGAGCCCCCAAAATGAATCTCCTCGACAATACCTTTCCAACGAGCTATCACACGCCTAAAACGGAGATCGTATGCAAATGTTACGACCCCGGGAAGTTGATGCACCAACTTACCCAAACGGGGCCCACATGAC
>ML776600.1:615888-637202 GCA_009831015.1 Picea engelmannii
AATCGTGTATTACTGTATCTCTGTGTTTATGGTTGCATCTCTGATATATTTCTGTTATATTACTGGATATACGCGATATCTCTGTGCATTTCTTTATTATATCTCCGCTCTCATTTCGTGCCGAAAATAATCCGGATCAATGACTGCTAGGTTGGGAGGGAGCAATGATGTGTTATTGATTTATGGAGAGCCATTTTTCAGTTCGAAAAATGGTCCAGGATGAGCAGTTCCTTTCCAGTTCAGAAAGTGGTTTGTGATTTCTAACGGACAGTCATTTTCTAGTTCAAAAAATGGTCCAGATCGAACGGTCATTTTCGTAATGAAAATGGTTCGATGGATTTATGATTTACCATAGACAGTGATTTCCCATTGTGGTTAACATGGGGAATGGTCTAGGACTATCTCTCTTCTTGATGGTCAATCAAAAAGACTGGTCTGCCTCGCTAGACAGTCATTCTTTTGAAGCTCACAGTTGTGAGTTGTTTTGAAGAATGGTCTATTTTGGAGGTTGGTGCAGGACAAAAATTTCCTTAGGAAATGGTCTAGACAATCATTCCCTAGGGAAACTTCATTCTCTCTAGGTTGCACTTTGTTTAGTGTCGGAGGAATGGCCCAGATAGGTGAATGGTCCAGGTTCAGCAATTAGGACAGGCATTCCTTAGGGAAAACTCATTCTCTCCAGGTTACACTTTGTTTAGTGTCGGAGGAATGGCCCAGGGTGGGGAATGGTCCAGGCTCATAAATCGGGACATTTATTCTTCCTTGATTGAGAAGAATAGTCCAGATAGATCATCATTGATATTTGACTCTCTGAGGGAAGATTCTCTTCTAGATCTCACAAATGTGAGTGGAAGAATCGCCCAGATGATTTAGTTTATATCATAATAGTTTTTTCTGTGCAGGTTGATATCAGATGATTTTTATGGAGACAGTATGTCTCTGGACAGTAGATGTATGCTACTGTGGTGTTGATATTATGGTAGAGGGAGTGTTGATATTATGGTAGTTGCGAGAGGTATTTACCTCCACATGTAAACCTGACAAGAATAGAATATTCAGAGAAGCAAGAAGAAACCCTAATGAGTTGGATAATAGCCCTAGAAGACAAGTCGTCTCAAGAGGATAATTTGTATTAGGTTATTAGCCTCCAAGAGAAGAAGTCGGCTAGGACAAATATTATATACTAAGTAAATAGGCACCCAGAATGAGAAGTCGGCCCAGGAAGTTAGTGAAAATTAGTATAAATACAGGAGGTCGGTCTTCATTCTGGCACGCATTCTCAGAACTACAGAGCTCACTTGTGCGCACTACAGTTAGCCATTTTTTGCACAAGTTTGGAGGAGATTTGTCGTTGCAGCTGCTGCAGCTAGCTTATTTCGGTTATGTCTTGGACTATCTCTTGGTTATGGTTTGGACTATCTGATCAACTCTTGTTTTGTGTGCTATCCTTGGAGAAAGGCGCGCTACCCTTTGTTTGGCTATCTATCCTAGGGTTTGCTTCTGGAGTGATTCTTTGTCAAGGTTAAGGTGCTCAGAGGGTGGCTTTGGCCTATGGTTGTGTGACAATAGTGATATTTTCTATGGTAAAACAAGCACATCCATCATATTCTAACAAGATAGATGCATATGCTTTCGACAAATGGTTGAATTTTCTAGAAAGGTATTTATTTGTCCATAACTTCTCAAATAGAGAAAAGATTACTTTTGCAATCCACAAAGTCGTTCCCCATGTCAAATATTTGTGGGAAACTTTCTGTGAGTAGAAGGAAATAAAGGAACCCTCATTACTTACAGTCATGGTCACCTAGGAATCCTTTAGGGATGATATTAACGAACAATACTACCCTTTTGGAAGTTATGACGACCTGTACACAAAATGGACTACACTGTGGAAGGAAAGAGACCAAGAAGTGCCCGAGTTCAAAAATATATTCCATACCTTGTGCACCAAGATGGGTATCAAGTATTCTGAGCGACATTTGGTGCTCAAGTATTGCAATGGTCTACATAGATACATACAGGCCAAAATGGGGTTTCTAGACATCTCATCCTTAAGCGCGGCCTACCAATATGCCCTCAAAATCGAGCAAAAGATCAAACAAAATACACAGCAATTTGGGCCTAGGAACCCCTCATAGAAAAATCTAGGAAAGGGCGACCCCAAACTACAGAAAAAAGGATAGAGCAAATACGGACCGCCTCAGGAAAACCTGTCTAGACCGCAAGAAAACAAGGACACTCGAAAGAGAAAGAAAGATACCAGGAAGTGGTGCGACTTCCATAAGAGCCCCTGGCATAACACTGTTAATTTCCACTCAAAGCAGTCATTGGTGCCTAAGGTGAAAGCCTCTGAATCAGATGTGGGTTATGACTTTGAGTCAGAACCAGAAAGGGGGAGACAGATTATTGACGCAAAAACCCAGTGCTACCGTTGCTACCACCAAGCTCCAGCCCGGTGAACCAGACGAGCAAGAGGAAGGCGAGCTCCTCTTTCATTCACAAATGTGGGTGAAGGGTACCCCACTACACTTCATCATTAATAGCGGTAGCCAGAAGAACCTCATCTCAGCAGAGGTTGTCAAGTGACTCACCCTGCTGACAACGTCACACCCACAGCCCTACACCATCAGATGGCTCCGCCGAGGAAGCGACATATGTGTCAACCGACAATGTCTCCTATCATACGACATCAATCCCTTCAAAGATGAGGTATTGTGTGATGTTTCCCATCTCGAAGTTTATAATGTTCTTTTGGGCCAAAAATAATTGTGGAAACGCCATGTTGTATATGAGTCTAGGCCTCGCAGTATTATTTTTAATTTGAACAAGAAATTATACAGGATACCCGAGGCAATCCCACCTAGTGGTATTTCCTTGATCTCTACCAAACAATGCAGGAAGGTCATCTCTCAGACATGGAAGTTTGTCTTCTTCATAATTCTCTCTCAGAATGAGTGAAATATCGAAGCCACATCTAGGGTCTATGGGGCCGACCTCTCCACACAGCAGAAGCAAGTGGATAAGGTCGTGGAAGAATACTCGGGTATATTCTCCTCACTGACCCGTGTACCTATGCATTTTCAGGTCAAGCACCTCATCGATATGACCCCCGACGCACCACTTCCCAATGGGCCAGTCTTGATCCGAAATCGGATTCAGAAGACTGTCAGGGCATGAAAAATGCTCAAAAATGAAAGTGCTCGGAATTCGACGAAACCTATACAATTGCGTCCGTCTCGTCTTCCTGATTCCGGTGGTATAATTTTTATGTCAAACGGAGTCCGTATGGAGAAGATATCGCATTCTGTCCGCCGAGCCAAACAGGCAAAATTTTGGGATGCTGACTGTACCTGTCCGTACAGTGACACGTTTCAGTCCGTATAGATGATGTGGCATGTACGTATAGCTGACGTGGAGTAACCAAAATGTGACACGTGGCAGGTCCGTACAGGACACGTGGCAGCACCAGGGGATAACACGTGGCGGCTTCCGTACAGGACACGTGGCAGCACCAGGAGGCGACACGTGTCAGTCTGATTTGGCATTTTCGGCGCGCACTTGGACCAATCCCGAGGTGACATGTGTCACCACTGGAAGGGTGAAACATGGCAGGGTGACGTCAGCAGGTGACGTGGCAGGCTTACGTGGCAGTGTTGACTGGGCGTACGGCAGATGAGGTGGACCAATCAGGTGTTGACACGTGGCACTGTTCGGGCGAATGAAAAGGTGCCACATGGCCCAATCACGGGCTACCACGTGGCACCCCAGGTTTAGTTAATGACAGCTATATAAAAAGTATTTTGGGCCCGGGGGGATTCGAACCCCGGACCTCCTCCATACTATGGCTTAATAAAGTTGCTCCGACCAATGGACCGCATGATGTCACTTGTTAGGGGAGCGGCAAAAATTTTATTTAAAGTCACTGTAATGTATATATCCGAGGGGTGGTCAGGCCGGGGCTTAGCCCCGACCCGCGGTTCCGTTGTGATACATATGACCAGGAGTGGTGTATGCGCAAGGTTTAATACGGTTATGGCGCGGAGATTTGGTTAAACGGTTACCATGTAAACAGTTGCCCACGCGGTTAAACGGTTCTACGGTTAAACAAATGTTAAACCACAGTCATATGGATGTGCCAATGTGACCCTATGTTAGAGTGCGTGAGGGGCTAGGGGCCAGCGCTTAGCCCTTTGGGCTAATGCGTGGCCCTATGGTGCCCATGTGACCTTTTGAAGGGGGCGCGCACCCAAGGAAGGGGGCTAAAGCCCAGTATTAAACTAATTTATGGTTGGAAAGTGGGTTTTGTAACCACTTTCAACTAATTTTAATGTAATTAACTCATAGTTGGGAGTTATTGGGCTTTTTTAGAGCCTAATTTTTGGGAGGAAGTTGGAGATTGCAACCAACTTTCCCAACTATTTAACCAAGGCCATGTTGAGGCCATTTGGTGATATTTTGAAAGCTTTTGGACGATTTTGGAGAGCAGAGATGCTGAGGCAAAGCCAGGTCTAAGCCAGTTTGAGGCAAGGAAGTTGTTGAGGTAGAGATGTTGTCGGACGATTTCTGAGAGCTCGGGACATCTATTTCAGGTGCAGTAAGTTGTGCGAGATTCTAGAGATCATGGCAAACAAGACCAGATCAGTCTAGAAGCCAATCGGCATGGTAAAGATGTACTAATAAGCTTTTAAAAATAAATCAAGAAGCCTCCCTCACATAGAAAAGGCCCGGAGATGTAGGCAAAGTTGCCGAACTCCGTTATCAAACTTGTGCATTATGGTTTGCTGCTTTTCATTGTATTTCAGATTTGCATATATGTTTATGGCTGTATAATTCATTTTCTTTTCTCGCTCTTTCGTTAAAGTTTCCCAATGGTCAATTAACACATGCTAATTAAACTCAACCATAGTCATTCGAAAAATCCTGACGAATCAAGTGGTATCAGAGCTAGTTGACGTTTGGAATTGAGTTTGCATGTTAACTAGGGAAGAGCACATATCAAGGAGGAAAATGGCATCTACAGGAGGAATTTCTCAAGACGAAAAGAAGTTCAAAGATTCGGTGTTTTCCATGGCCGAGATGGTGAAAGTGTTGTATGAAGACTACTTGGAACGAAAAAGCACGGTTCAAGTGAAAGCTTCAGAGAACAACAAAGGAAAAGAAGCATTGAAGGAAGTGCCTTCTACATCTGTTTTAGACAACATATCTGAGGTATGCAGTGAAGGTTTCTCAGCAAATTTTCCTCATACTCATCAAGTTGGTTTTTGTGAATTCGAAAAACACACAAAAGGTGTAGGTTTGAGAATATTAACCAAGATGGGTTATGAAAAAGGAAAGGGCCTTGGACGTCAAGGTCAAGGCATTATAAATCCCATTGAGGTTGAAGAAAGGCCTCGATACTTAGGATTGGGATATGAAAGAAGGGACCTTGGAGAGTCTTCCAAGATAGGTTCTAAAACTTCGGAGGCAAGCAAAGCTTCAAATGGCCAACTCAAGACATTGCAGGAACACTTCACAAAAGGAAATGGCGCATCACTTCAGGATTGTGGTAGTGAATGCAAGTCGTCTCCAAAGAAAGGTGAAGATCAGCATGGAAGGTATAATGGTCATGTTTTTACTAATTCTCCTTTTGATTATAACAAGCATAAACAAGTAAACCGAAACTTGTGGAAACTTTATCCATGTGCTTATTGTCTTTCACCTAAGCATTGTGTTGCCAAGTGTTGGAAGAGACAAACTTTGTACAGGAAACCTATGTCGTCCAAGAAGGAAACACGACGTAAAGGCTCAAGTCCACAACGGAAGAAGGAGAAGGTTAAACAAGTCTGGATGCCGAAAACTCGTTGTACGTTTTGCAGCAAGAGTGGACATCAAAAGGCTAGCTGTTGGAAGCTTAATCCAGAGCTTCATCCGAAGAAGGGTAAAAGGATTTTGCATGCACCCACGAAGGAGGAAGGATTACCAGCGAAGCGAGAGGAACATCGTGAAGGAAGGAAAGAAGTCACTTGGTTCTGCCAGAACTGGATGTCTCAACTTCAGTGTGTTTTGTTTCCCCTGATGTAATCATCTTTCAGAGACAAAGAGCAAGTCGGGTGGCCTATCCCAAGCTTGTCGAGTGGTCTGTAACCTTTTGGGGACCAAAAGGTCTTATTGTTGGGAGGTGTGATCCGAAATCGGATTCAGAAGACTATCAGGGCATGAAAAATGCTCAAAAATGAAAGTGCTCGGAATTCGACGAAACCTGCACCATTACATCCGTCTCGTCTTCCTGATTCCGGTGGTATAATTTTTATGTCAAACGGAGTCCGTATGGAGAAGATATCGCATTATGTCCGCCGAGCCAAACAGGTAAAATTTTGGGATGCTGATTGTACCTGTCCGTACAGTGACACGTGTCAGTCCGTACAGCTCACGTAGCATGTCCGTACAGCTGACGTGGCATAACCAAAATGTGACATGTGGCAGGTCCGTACAGGACACGTGGCAGCACCAGGGGATAACACGTGGTGGCTTCCGTACAGGACACGTGGCAGCACCAGGAGGCGACACGTGTCAGTCTGATTTGGCATTTTCGGCGCGCACTTGGACCAATCCCGAAGTGACACGTGTCACCACTGGAAGGGTGACACGTGGCAAGGTGACATCAGCAGATGACGTGGCAGGCTTACATGGCAGTGCTGACTGGGCGTACGGCGGATGAGGTGGACCAATCAGGTGTTGACACGTGGCACTGTTCGGGAGAATGAAAAGGTGCCACGTGGCCCAATCACGGGCTGCCACGTGGCACCCCGGGTTTAGCCAATGACAGCTATATAAAAAGTATTTTGGGCCCGGGGGGATTCGAACCCCGGACCTCCTCCATACTATGTCTTAATAAAGTTGCTCCGACCAATGGACCGCATGATGTCACTTGTTAGGGGAGCGGAAATTTTTTTATTTAAAGTCACTGTAATGTATATATCGAAGGGGTGGTTGGACCGGGGCTTAGCCCCGACCCGCAGTTCCGTTGTGATACATATGACCAGGAGTGGTGTATGCGCAAGGTTTAATACAGTTATGGCGCGGAGATTTGGTTAAACGGTTACCATGTAAACAGTTGCCCGCGCGGTTAAACGGTTCTACGGTTAAACAAATGTTAAACCACAGTCATATGGATGCGCCAATGTGACCCTATGTTAGAGTGCGTGAGGGGCTAGGGGCCAGCGCTTAGCCCTTTGGGCTAGCGCTTGGCCCTATGGTGCCCATGTGACCTTTTGAAGGGGGCGCGCGCCCAAGGAAGGGGGCTAAAGCCCAGTATTAAACTAATTTATGGTTGGAAAGTGGGTTTTGTAACCACTTTCAACTAATTTTAATGTAATTAACTCATAATTGGGAGTTATTGGGCTTTTTTAGAGCCTAATTTTTGGGAGGAAGTTGGAGATTGCAACCAACTTTCCCAACTATTTAACCAAGGCCATGTTGAGGCCATTTGGTGAGATTTTGAAATCTTTTGGACGGTTTTGGAGAGCAGAGATGCTGAGGCAAAGCCAGGTCTAAGCCAGTTTGAGGCAAGGAAGCTGTTGAGGTAGAGATGTTGTCGGACGATTTCTGAGAGCTCGGGACATCCATTTCAGGTGCAGTAAGTTGTGCGAGATTCTAGAGATCATGGTGAACAAGACCAGATCAGTCTAGAAGCCAATCGGCATGGTAAAGATGTACTAATAAGCTAAAAATAAATCAATAAGCCTCCCTCACATAGAAAAGGCCCGGAGACGTAGGCAAAGTTGTCGAACTCCATTATCAAACTTGTGCATTATGGTTTGCTGCTTTTCATTGTATTTCAGATTTGCATATATGTTTATGGCTGTATAATGCGTTTTCTTTTCTCTCTCTTTCGTTAAAGTTTCCCAATGGTCAATTAACACATGTTAATTAAACTCAACAATAGTCATTCGAAAAATCCTGACGGATCAAGTCTACTGCTACTCTCTATTAGAGAATGAGGAGATCAAGAGGCAGATCCAAGAACTTATCAGCAAGAGGCACATCCATCCCAGCTCATCACCTTGCGGGAGACCAATCATGTTGGTACAACATAAATATGGAACATGGTGAATCTACATTGATTACTGGGCCCTGAATAAAATCACAGTCAGAAAATGGTACCCGATTCCCCAAATCAACGACCTCCTTGATCAGCTCACAGGGGCCAAATACTTCAGTAAGGTTGATCTGAATTCTAGCTACCACCAGCTCCCGATAGAATAGAAATATGTATGGAATACCTCCTTCAATTCAAAGGGAGGTATTTTTGAATGGTTGGTCATGCCCTTTAGTTTGACAAATGCTCCAACCACTTTCATGAGGATGATGGACGATATCCTGCGACCATTCACCAATAATTTTGTAGTGGTGTATCTGGATGACATTCTCATTTACAACAAGATTTGGGTTGAAGACTTGCAGTAGGCTCAGCAGGTTCTGCACACCCTACGGCAGTACAAGCTATAATCCAACTTGGAAAAATGCTCCTTCGACATGGACAATATCCATTACCTGGGCTACATTATTGATCAGCATGGAGTACATAAGGATCCAACCAAGATCCAAGTCATATGTGATTGGCCATCCCCAACCACACTCATTAAGCTTCGGCGATTCAGGTGGATATTGGTGTCCACCCACATTTTCCAACTAGCTCAAAACAGTTTTCTGGCAATTTTGGTAATTTACTATTTTTAGCAGTTTTTCACTTCCGGAGTTGTTTTGAGGCCCTAAACGATTTTTTTTTTTGGAAAATGGGGAGAAATAAAGAATTTCCTGCCATATTTCCCCCAAAATTAATCTCTTCTACAATACCTTTCCAACGGGATATCATATGCCTAAAACAAAGATCGTATGCAAAAGTTACGACCCCGGGAAGTTGATGTACTAACTTACCCAAACGGGGCCCACATGACTTTTGGCGCTTCATCTCCTAGGGTTAGGTTTTTGGATGTCTAGGGTTTTTGGAATTCCTGTTTATTGTAAAAAGGCCTTTAGAGCCTCATTGTAATCATCTTCTTGCGAATGAGCGAAATCATCACATCTCTTCTCGGAGATAAGCCACCACCATTCGAGCAAGCTTGTTTACGTTGCATTTTACAGTTTCAACTTATTTCCTTATTGAATAGAAAACCAATTTTACTATATCTCTGTTATTTTGTGTTAAGAACCTGTTAATAATATCTAGTCATTTTTTTCTTCTCATAAAATCTGGATCAGTGGTATCGTAGCGGTCTGCTCCTTGTTGTCTTAATGCATGTCCCCAACGAGGTCGGAGTACAAAGAGTTGGGTCTCGAGCTTGTTTCTCTTGAGGACAAAATCTCTCGCACGCCCAAGAGACCTCTCATGGCAAGAGAAAATAAATATGATGGGACAAGAGTGCAAGATACCATATATAATAAATATGCAGAACAGAAATAAAATGCTAGAAATGGCAGAATAACAGTAATATATCAAGCATAATCTCCACAATAACATAGAAATGATATAAGAACAACAACAGAAATAGCACTTTGAGTCAGAAAGAAATGTTCACAGGCCTCTTCGAGGGGGAAACCTCCAATCGAGAAGCGCTCTATTACAATAATCTCCAAGCTAGGGTTTTCATACCCTCGACCCTTATTTATACTAAATATGTCTACCAAGAGAAGCATCTAGAGGAAGATCCTTCTAGAAGCAGAAGCTTCTATTAGGTCTTCTTACATCCACCTTGTTCTATTTTATTGAAAGGCCTTATTAATATTGACCTTTATTACATCCGAATATATTGATCTACCTAAGTGTGGGTTAGGACCCTAACATGTCCACCCCCTTAAAAACATCCTTGTCCTCAAGGCTTGAGATGTCAAAACTGCTGCAGAATGGTATTTGGTTCCCCATTTGTTGGAGTTGTATATTTCCACTGAATTAGCACTTCCTTGATGGTTCTCTGACACAGGTGATGCTCACGCTGGTCCAAAACTGCTTCTGGTTGTAGCCAAATGGATCCTTCTTGAGCTAACTCGGGAAGGTTGGTTTGAATTTCGCACCTAGTTCCAATCACCTTCTTTAAGCATGAAACATGAAAAACTGGATGTAGCTTCAACTGACTGGGCAGAGCTAACTTATATGTGACTTGTCCCACATGCTTGAGAATTGTATAAGGACCATAAAATTTGGGTGCTATCTTATGACAATGCTCGACCTTGAGGGAATTTTTCTTGTATGGTTGCAGTCGCAGAAACACTTGATCCCCTTCTGCAAATTGACGTTCAGAGCGACCTTGATCTGCTTGTTGCTTCATGCGATTTTGTGCCATGACCAAGTTCTCTTTAAGGGTGTGAAGAATATCCTCTCGAACTGTAAGTGGTTGGTCAACCGCCTGGACCTTCGAGGTACCCAGTAAGTATGAGAGAACTAAAGGTGGCTTCCGACCATATACCGCTTCAAAAGGAGTCATGCGAGTAGTTGTATGGTAGAAAGTGTTGTACCACCATCCGGCTAGGGGTAGCCATCGAGCCCACTGATGTTGTTTTTCAGAGGCAAAACACCTCAGATATGTTTCCAAACACTTGTTGGCAACTTCTGTTTGACCATCAGTCTGGGGATGATAACCTGTGATGAGATGCAATTGGGTGCCCTGTAGCTTAAACAGTTCTTGCCAAAGATTTCTTGTGAAAGTTGGGTCACAATTAGAAACAATAGAGTGTGGCATGCCATGAAGCTTGAAGAGATGGTACATGAAAAGTTGAGCCACCGTGGATGCAGTAAATGGGTGTTGAAGAGCGCAGAAATGAGAATACTTGGAAAGGAAATCCACAACCACCATTATGACTGATTTATTCCCTGATTTGGGTAAGCCAGTAATAAAGTCCATAGAGATATCCTTCCAAATAGCAGGTGGAATCGGAAGCGGTTGTAGTGTGCCTGGAGATTTGAATGTTTCTCCCTTGTTGCGTTGACACACCTCACATTCAGCGACAAAATTACAGATGTCTTGTTTCATACCATCCCAGAAAAAGAATGTTTGAACCTATCATATGTTTTGGTGAACCTTGAGTGCCCCGTTGTGGGTGTAGCATGAATCTCAGAAAGTACCATGGATTTAAGCTTTGATTGTTTACTTAAATACAAACGGCCTTTGTATCAAAGCTCATCCTAGAGCCAAAAGTACCCTGGCGGAGCCGGAGCCTTGGTCTGCAATTGTTGGATCAGATGCGAACTTTTGGGATCTTGAAGCCATTATTGGCGCACAGCTTGGATCCAATCGGGTACAATGAAGGAAAGAGAAAAAAGGGATCCTTCTTCTTCATATTTTCGGGATAGTGCATCCATCACTACATTGTCTTTTCCCTTCTTGTAAATGATCTCATAATCATAACCAAAGAGATTAGTCACCCATTTTTGTTGCTCCTGGGAGGAAATGCATTGTTCTAGAAAGTACTTGAGGCTTTGATGGTCGGTCTTAATTTGGAAATGTTTCCCCAAGAGATAAGGGCACAACAGATCAACAACATGTAGAATAGCCAACATTTCCTTTTCATAAATGGGTTTGCCCAGCTTCCTTTCAAATAGTTTCTTGCCGGTGAAGGCCAAAGGTTGACCCTCTTGCATAAGGACAACGTCGATTCCTTTCCCTGAGGCATCACATTCCAACACAAAGGTCTTTGTGAAATCAGGAAGGGCTAGAACAGGAGTGGTGCACATGGTCATCTTGAAGGTTTGAAAATCTTGAGCAGCGGTTGGAGTCCAAGTGAAAGATTTATTTTTGAGGAGAGCAGTGAGAGGTGTTGCAATCTTTCTGTAGTTATTAACAAACTTGCGATAATACCCTATTAAGCCCAGAAATCCATGCAAGCTTTTGAGAGTCTTTGGGTGCGGCCAGTCTTGCATAGCTTCAATCTTTTTCGGATCCACCCTGATGCCATCCTTGCCAACCAAATGACCCAAGTATTCTACTTTTGAGGCACCAAAAGCACATTTAGACTGTTTCAGGAAAAGTTGGTGCTGGGAGAGGAGATGGAGAACTTGATCCACATGAGTAAGATGGTTTCTCCATGTTTTTCTATAGATGAGGATATCATCAAAGAAAACTAATACAAAATGACAGAGAAAGGGATGGAAGACATGATTCATGAGGCTTTGGAAGGTGGAGGGGGCATTACACAATCCAAAGGGCATGACCAAAAAATCATAGTGGCCCTCATGAGTGTGAAAGGTTATCTTGGGAATGTCTGCCTCTTTCATACGTATCTGGTGATAGCCCGAGCGAAGATCAAGTTTAGTAAAGAATTAGGCACCACTCAATTCATCCAGGAGGTCATCAATGACAAGAATGGGAAATTTGTCTTTAATGGTCAGTTTTTTGAGGGCACGGAAGTCAGGACACATTCTCCAAGAACCTTCTTTCTTTAGGACCATGACTATAGGAGAAGAGTAAGGGCTCATACTAGGGCGGATAATTCTTGCATTAAGGAGTTCCTGGACCATTTTCTCAATTTCATTTTTTTGTGAAAAGGGGTGGCGATATGGACGGATATTGGGAGGAAGGCTTTCGGGTACAAGGGGAATGGAATGATCATGAACACCGTGGGAAGGAGGGAGTCCTTGGAGAGTGGAAAATACCATATGATGTTTAGAAAGGAGAGCTTGAAGGTCATGCGGCACCAGGGGTGTCTCTATTGCTTGTATGGCATGGAGTTGGGCAATGACACCAGAATGACCTTTTTTGAGTAGATTTTCCATGCGATGGGAACTAATGACCTCAGGTGAACCAGCAGTGATGCCTTGGAATTTATATTGGTGGCCTTCCTGGTTGAATTGCATCGTTAATGCCTTAAAATCCATGAGAATGGGACCCAAAGTTCTTAGCCAGTTGGCACCCAACACAATGTCACAACCACCCATGTCGATAGAAAACATATGAGATTTTAGGTGGTAGTCACCGATTTGGAGATGCAGATTTTCACAGAGCCCTCCACATTTCATGGAACCACCATTGGCAATCATGATTTGGAAATTGTTGACAGCATGGATGTAGCAATGAGTTTCTTGGGAAATGCGGCGATGAATAAAATTATGGGTGTTTCCACTATCAACCAGAATGATGACCTTCCGATGCTTGATGTAACCGATTAACTTGAGGGTTTGGGGAGTGGAAAAGCCAGTGAGAGAATTGAGGGAAATGACGGGTTCTACTTTGGGAGGGTCTGAGGGAGGGGTTATGTCATTGATTTCAGGTGACACTTACACAAGGGGAGTTTCAACATCCTCTTCCAAAATATCCTCATAGATGGCCATAAAAAGCTTTTGTTCCTTACACTTGTGGCCCTAGAAATATTTTTCATCACAATTATAACAAAGGCCTTTGAGTTGGCATTCATCCATTTCATCCCTGGTCAATTTTTGGATCTTTAATGGGGCGAAGGGAATAGTGGGAGTGATGGGTTTAGGGCAAGGGATAAAGGAGGGTTTTTGGTTTATAGATGATACAACCTGTTGTTCTTATTTAGCTCTTTTAGTAGCCTCCACCCAAGTCGAGGGTCGAGCCATGAGGACATGGGCCCAAATATCCTCCTTGAGGCCACTGATAAAACACTCTCAAAAGAAAGCATCGGTCATGCCCTCTATTCGAAAAGCCAGGTACTCAAAGGCAGCTATGAAGTCTTCTACTATTCTGGATTGTTTCAACTTTGTCAAATGGCCCAAATGGTTGGTGTCCATGTCAAAGTGTTCATAAAGCTCAGTCACAAATTGGGTCCAAGCAATATACCCTTGACGGGAAGTTTTTCTCCATTGCCACCATTGCCAACGTTCTTGATCTAGATGGAGAAAACCATACCGGAGTTTGGCCAAGTCATCTGTGGTGTTGTATAAAGAGAAATAATGTTCCATTTGGGTTACCCAACCAGTGGGATCCAAGCCATCGAATTTGGTCACATCCACCCGCAGGAGGCGTAGGTCACGTTGAAAGTGTTGGTGCCGAAAGGTATGGGAATGGGAGGAATGTTCACCTTCGGTCTTTGGAGGTGCTTCAGAGAAATGGTCATCTGTAGGGTTCTTCAGTTTGGTGCAGAGGGATGCAAAGACAGATTCAAGCTGGGTGGTTAGTTCTTGTTTGACTTCCTCCATTGAGGATTGCATTGTTGTATTTATGGTTGTATTGATGGATGAATCGATGGAGGCAACTGTAGCACTGAGTTGTTTCACTTCTTTTTGGGTCTTGACGAAACTAGATTGCAAGGTGTTGAAGCGAGTTTCCAGATCTTGGCTATGGGTATGGGCCATGAGGATGGGTGAACTAAAAAGGGGTGGGTGGGGTCAAAAAATTTTCCAAAAAATGATATGGATGAATGTGATAAGGGTGGAGAGATGAATCCAATGGAATAGGTCTCAAATAATGGTGAAAAAATTTCCAAACTTTTTTTTTTTTACCTGCGGAGTTATTCTCCGATCTGAAGAATACTACAGTGATGAAATTCCCAAATGCTTAACCAAAAAGAAATGTGTATTTACTTGGCAAATCCACCATAGTTGCGCGACAATAGATCTGGTCTATTTTAATTTGTTTATGTTTATGTCCCCCAAGGGTTAGGTATTCAAGAGTTCTACAGACAAGGGTTTGCCCTGTGCTATAGCTCTTTGATATACGTGTGGGGTCCAACAATAGTACTCTACCCAATATCTCAGGGCACTAACTAAAGAGGATAGACTATACCCTTAGTTGTACCACCCGACTACCCAGGTACTAGAGAGTATCTTCCCGAGTGTTGTTCTCGGTGACACTATAGTAGTCCGGCAGCCGATAGGTTTATAGAAAGAGGGCTTCAAGAAATCTAGGCCGATCCATACACAGGTGTTGTCTGATGCGCTACCACTCGAAGGGGTACCAACAGGGGTTACAAGGGTGGTTAATAGATGTGCGCTTAAGAACCACTTGTATTTCCTGCGTGTATGAATCCCTCAACTGCGGGTTTATGCATGTAACGATAGATCTCTGTGGCCTAAAGACACTGAAATACATCTCTACCCTAAAAACAAATTCCCACAATTTCTGCCAAGGAAAGTGCTCTGATACCACTTGCAAGATACTAGATATAATAAATATGCAAAACAGAAATAAAATGCTAGAAATGGTAGAATAACAGTAATATATCCAACATAATCTCCACAATAACACAGAAATGATATAAGAACAACAACAAAAATAGAAATTTGAGTCAAAAAGCAATGTTCATAGGCCTCTTTGAGGGGGAAACCTCCAATCGAGCAGTGCTTTATTACAACAATCTCCAAGCTAGGGTTTTCATACCCTCGACCCTTATTTATACTAAATATGTCTATCAAGAGAAGCATCTAGAGGAAAATCCTTCTAGAAGTGGAAGATTCTATTAGGTCTTCTTACATCCACCTTATTCTATTTTATTGAAAGGCCTTATTAATATTGACCTTCATTACATCTGAATATATTGATCTACCTATGTGCAGGTTAAGACCCTAACAAAGAGATCCTTTCAAACTGTTTATTGAGGAATCCCTCACGCAACATAGGAACGCGATGATGGATAGTTTCACGCAAATCCTTTAGTGGCTACCAACATGAGGCACATCTTCTTCAAGCGGAGGTGTCGTCCCCTTAAAGGTACAAATAAACTTTGATATTCCCATATTTGAAGGTCAGATAGACACAGATGATGTAAACAAGTGGTTGAATCTACTAAAAGGGTATTTTTGTGTTCATAACTTTTCGAATAGAGAAAATATTACTTTTATTCTCCTCAAAGTTGTCCCCCATGTCAAATATTGGTGGGAAACTTTTTGTGAGCAAAACAAAATAGAGGAAGCCTCATTATTTACAGTCATGGCCACCTAGGAATCCTTCAGGGATGCTATTAAGGAACAATACTACCCTTTCAGAAGTTATGACAATTTGTATACCAAATGGACCACACTGCGGCAAGAAAGAGACCAATTAGTCCCAGATTTCACAAATATCTTCCATACCTTGCGCACCAAGATGGGTATCAAAGATTCGGAGTGACATTTGGGGCTCAAGTATCGTGGTTCTCTACATAGATACATCTAGACCGAAATGGAATTTCTAGACATCTCATCCTTTGGCACAACCTACCGATATGCCGTCAAAATCGAGCATAATATCAAACAAAAGAGGTGGCAATTTGGGCCTGGGAACCCCTCACAATAAAATCCAGGAAAGGGTGACGCCAACCCATAGAAAAAATGATAGAGAAAATATGGACAGTATCAGGACAACTAGTCCAAGCCGCAATCAAAGGACACCGGAAAGACAAAGAAAGATACTGGGAAGTGGTGCTACTTCCATAATATCCCTTGGCATAATAGTGCTGACTGTCACTCAAAGCATTCATTGGTGGCCGAAGTGAAAGCCTTTGAATCAGATGTGGGTTCTGACTCTGAGCCAGAACAAAAAATGGGAAGACAGATCATTGATGCGGAACCCAGTGCCACCATTGCTACCACCAAGCTCCATCCTAGTGAACTAGATGAGCCGAAAGAAGGAGAGCACCTCTTCCATTCACAGATGTGGTTAAAAGGCATCCCGTTGCACTTCATTGTTGATAGTGGTATACATAAGAACCTCATCTCATAATAGGTTGTCAAGCGGTTGGCCCTACTGAAAATGCCACACCCGCAACCCTACACCATTGGATGGCTCCACTAAGGAAGTGATATCTGTGTCAAATAACTGTGTCGATTGTCATACAACATCAAGCCCTTCAAAGATGAGGTATTGTGTGATGTTTCTCCTCTCAAAGTTTGTGATGTTCTTTTGGGCCAACCTTATTTATGGAAACGTCATGTTATATATGAGTCTAGGCCTCGTAGTGTTATTATTACTTTGAACAGGAAATTGTACAAGATACCTGAGGCAGTCCCACTTAGTGTTATTTCCTTGATCTCTGCTAAGAAATGCAGGAAGGTCATCTCTCAAATGGAGAAGTTTTTCTTCTTCGTGATTCGCTCTCAGAATAAGAAAAATATCACAACCACATCCAGGGTCTCTGCGACCAACCTCTCCACACAGCAGAAGCAAGTAGATAAGGTCATGGAACAATACTCAGATATCTTGTACTCACCTATCAGGTGTAACATACCCACTACGGAATTTCAAAATTTTCATCTTTTTTCTTCTTTTCTCCGAGGAACATAGTTCCCTGAATCCCTATGGGGCCTGATACAGACCCTGCCATCCCTTATCTGCACTCATATAATGGGCGGTTATGGCCACAGGCCTTATCGAAGGGTACTCATTGACTTTCACGATACGAGAAATCGCGATGCAGGTATTCCTTCATTCATTTCGGGGTTTCATCCATCAAAATTTCGCGGCTAGCGAATATGAGGAAAACTGACCTTTGGGAGTCCCGGGCACCGAAAAGATGAGACACCAAAACCACGTGTGTTAACCCATTCTGTGACTTTGCCTATCAGGATTTCATGATATTTGAGGACAAGACATTTGCCTCTAGATGTCCTGAGTGTCGAAACACCGAAACATTAATTCTAGTGGCCCTATACTCATTTTCAGAGTTTCATATTTCGTGGTTTTACAAGTCGGGAGTTCGGGGGATGCGATTATAGGAGCTCTCACATCGGGATATTCCGGGAGCCGAACTCCAAAACATTAACTCTAAACATGCTTCGCTATTTCAGGGTTTCCTCCACCAGGATTTCAGGACATGCGACGACAGGAGGTCTCGCACCTGGGTTTCCCGGGAGCCAAAACTCTGAAAACTCATAACTTACCCACACACTAGCATTTCGAGATTTCGTAAATCAGGATTTCGGGACTTGCGAGTACAAGGGGAATACGCCCTTCGGTATTTTGGGTACCAAAATGCCAAAATATCGAGGTTCCTCCACATGTTATCATTTTGGGTTTTCATATGTCGGGATTTCGGGTCTTGCGCTTACAAGGGAATACGCCCTTGAGTATTCCAATTACCGAAATGCTGAAATATCGTAACATACACGCATATTGTCCTTTCATGATTTCACCCATCAATATTTCGGGACTCACGAGCATAAGGGAATACGCACTTAGGTATTCCAGGCCACGAAGTGCCAAAATATCCTATCTCATCCAAATCCTAAACTATTTCAGGGTTTCGGTCATCGGGATTTCGCGACTCACGATAGCCAGGGTTCTTTCCCTTTGATTTCCTGGGTGCCGAAATGATAAAACGCTTACTGGTAGCCAAGTGTCTTTATAAATGGACGGTCCAGGTACTCCCACGGACCTTTGAATCTACGATCCCGGTTTCTTCGCTACTCACGAAGATAAAAGAAAAGGGTTGAGGCATTAACGCCCTCGTTTCTTCCTCCAATCTAACGGTCATGACTGACTTCAAATCTTCCAACAGGATCTCGTCCATTGCTCGATACTTATCTACATGCTGTCATTTCGAGATTTCATAAATCGGGGTTTCGGGACTTGCGAGTGCAAGGGGACTTGCCCTTGGGTACTCCGGGTACCGAAATGTCGAAATGTTGGGATCTACGAGGACCATTCTCTCTCGTGCAAGAGTTTAAGGCTTAAACTATAACATCCTCCTTCGAATCCTCAGGTAATTTATGCCAGGTTTTGATGACCAAACTGGAAGGTCTTCTCGAAGGTAAGGAAGTGGTCTCGAAAGGGTGCCTTCGTGAGGAAATCTATCCAAGGCATCAGGTAGGACAAACACAGGAACAAATATCTCGAGAGAAGACTTGAAAATCTGTATTAGTTCATCATATATATATATAAACATAAGCCATACGTGGTATTTCCAATAAAAACATGTAGCCATCATTTCTGATCAAAACACCATGCAGACAGTCTTATACTAAAACCATTCATAAATTGCACAGACTATGAGAATACATGTCAGCATATAAATTTCAAGATACAAGATAAAACACTTATCATAAAAACACCAGAGGTGATGCAACTACTAAGAGGGGTGCTCGTTTCCACCCAATCGTAGGCTCAGCGACTCCAAATGGATTTACCACTAGCCACCCCCGAGCTGGGACCACTATGCTGTGAGACTGAGTCTCTATTCACCAGTGACCGAGAATGAAGGTTACTCTCCTTCTTCTCCTCTATCACTCACTCTGTATTTTCAAGAGTTCTTTTCCTCTTTCCCTTGCGTCTGCCCTTGATTGCACACTCTTCCTGCCTTTTTCTCTTTTCGACAAGATTGTGTGTGGCATGATTTTCCTCACGGTGGTCAGGTCTGAGGACTCTATGAATGGTCGGTTCACTCCCATCCCTCATTACTCATGAGGAGCCATTTACCTACCAACCTGGCGAGTCATTTAATCCAGGGCCAGCGAGCCTCTCTTGATTCTCCGGGCCAGTGAAGTCCAAATATGGTATTGGTTTTGGTGGAAGTTAACACCACCATTCCAGGTGCCTTCCACCACCTTTCTTCAGCCATCGTGGTCTCTTTTTCAATACACCCCCCCCCCCTCTCAGCAGTCCTGCAATATATATATTCATAATATTATTTACATTCATCGACCTTTTCACAAGGTCCATTCACATCACACATTCACATTTCTAAGTTTGCCACAACACTTGGCCAGTATAGTTATTTTTACAAACTGGGGAAAACAAGGTGTTACAATTCACTCCCCCTTAAAGGAACATCATCCTCGATGTTCTTTCTATCTATCAACTTGACATTCATGTATATATGTAAACAAAATCGGATATGCCCATTTCATGGCATCCTCCATTTCCCATGTAGCCTCATCTGGGCCAAAATGTTTCCACTGCACCTTGACCTGTGCAATGGTTCGGTTCCGGAGCGGGGTTTCCTTTCTGTCCAGTATGAATTTAGGTTCTAGTAGAAATTGTCCCTCTGGTTCCACCTGGATCACAGACCAGTCAATTATATGGTTTGCATCATGTACATATTTCTTCAATAATGAAACATGGAAAACATTATGTGCTTTTACTGTGGGAGGAAGTGCTAGCCTATAGGCTACAGGTCCCACTCTATCTAGAACCTCAAAGGGTCCACAATACGGAGGTGCTAACTTGGCACAAGCTCCCATTTTCAGGGAACTTTTCCTAGGCCTAAATATGAGATATACATGATCTCCCGCTTTGAACTCTCTTGGAGTTCTCTTTTGGTCAGCATAACTTTTCTATCGGTTCTCAGCGACCTTCAGGTTTTGTTTTATCTGAGTCACTTGTTGTTCCATTTCTTTCAACATGTCAGGTCCAAAAGAAATCTTGTTTACGGGATTACTCCAACTGATAGGAGTGTTGCACGGTCTACCATAGAGGACTTCAAAGGGACTCATCTTTAAGGATGTTTGGTAGCCGTTGTTGTAGGCGAATTCTACTAGTGGTAGGTAGTCTTCCCACTTCTTGGGTTGATGCATTACATGCATTCTTAGCATGTCTTCAAGTATTTGGTTCACTTTTTTTGTTTGTCTGTCAGTTTGAGGGTGATAGGCGGTGCTAAATAGAAACTTGGTCTCTAAACCAGCCATCAGTGATTTCCAAAAGTTAGAAGTAAATTTTGTGTCTCTGTCAGACACGATCTCTTTCGGCATACCATGCAGTCTGAATATCTCCTTCATGAATACCTGGGCGATATCAATTGCTTTGCAAGTTGATTTGACAAGGATGAAATGAGAAGATTTTCTCAGTTTATCCACCACTACCATAATGGCATCATTCTGTTTGGTCGATGTTGGTAATCCAGTGATGAAATCCATGGAGATGGTTTCCCATTTCCATTATGGGATTGGTAAAGGTTGCAATAACCCTGCTGGGTGTTGGGGTTCTGCTTTAACTTGTTGGCACTCTATGCATTTGGCCAAGTACTTGGCTATGTCTTTCTTCATTCCAGGCCAATAAAATTGTTTCCTAGCGGCCGTGATCATCTTCTGGTATCCTGGATGACCAAAATAGGATCTTTTATGTAGTTTATCCAGTATGAACCTCTTCAAGTCGTCACAATCTGGAATATAAAACCTGCTTCTGTAAGTGAGCAGACCTCCTTCGGTCATATGGTAGCCTTCATATTTTACTCCAGCGGGTTGTTGTTGTAGGTACATGGTCATGGTTTGGATGAAGGGATCTATTTCTTGTGAATTTCTAACTCTTTCTTTGACATCCATCTCGCAGGTGCTCTGTTAAGGTCCTAACCCGCACATAGGTAGATTAATGTATTCGGATGTAATAAAGGTCAATATTAATAAGACCTTTCAATAAAATAGAATAAGGCGGATGTAAGAAGACCTAATAGAAGCTTCCGCTTCTAGAAGGATC
>ML776600.1:643240-664484 GCA_009831015.1 Picea engelmannii
CAAGTGCTATTTCTGTTGCTATTTCGTATATCATTTCTGTGTATTGTGAAGATTATGCTGGATATTTCACTGTTATTCTGTTATTTCTAGCATTTCGTTTCTGTTCTGCATATTTTATATATCTGGTATCTTGCATGCTCACCGCTGCCAGGTGAATTGTTTTCATACTTCTGCTAAGGGCATCGACCACCCTATTTTCCTTTCCTTTAATGTGTTTGATCTTGAAATCAAACTCGCTAAGGAGGGCCATCCACCTAGATTGTCTAGAATTGAGCTTTGGTTGATCAAACAGATATCGCAATCCACAGTGATCTGTCATAAGTACAAATTTTCTTCCCATGAGGTAATGCCTCAACATTTTCAAGGCATGCATTATGGCAGCCAGCTCTAGATCATGGGTCAGATAGTTGACTTCATGCTCATTCAATTTACGGGATTCATAGCAGATCACACTTCCTCCCTGCATAAGGAATCCTCCAAGCCCTTCCTTACAGGCATTTGTGCACACGAGGAATTTGGCTTCGGGATTGGCGATCTTCAACACGGGTGCATGGGTCAATAGATGTTTTAGGGTTTGAAATCTTTCTTCACATTTCTATTTCCATAGGAATTTTGTCCCCTTCTTCTAGAGGGCAGTGATTGGACAACCAATCTTGGAGAATCCTTTTATAAATATCCTATAGTATCCTGCTAATCCCATAAAGGATCTGATATCTGAAACATCCTTTGGGGTAGGCCATTCCATGATAGACCTGATTTTGTCAGGGTCTACTGCTAATCCTTCTTCGGATAGAACATGGCCTAAGTAATGTATTTTCTTCTGGAAGAATTCACATTTGTTGAATTTGGCATAGAGTTGATGTTCTCTTAGCACTTGCAGCACAAGTCCAAGATGCTCTTCATGCTCTTTTCTGTTCGTGGAGTAAATTAATATATCGTCAATAAAAACAAGCACAAATTTGTCTAGGAATTTACTCAGTACATTGTTCATCAAGCACATGAAAGTGCCAGAGGCATTGGTTAACCCAAATGGCACTACCACAAACTCATAGTGACCCTACCGTGACCGGAAGGCATTTTTATGGATGTCTTCACCCTTGATTCAGACTTGACAGTATCCCGACCTCAAATCAATCTTTGAGAAAATAGACGCACCCCCCAATTGATCGAACAAGTCATCGATCCTAGGCAAGGGGTACTTGTTCTTTATATTTACCTTATTGAGTTGCCTATAATCTATACATAGTCTAAGGCTACCGTCCTTTTTCACGAACGGGACTGGTGCTCCCCATGGAGACACACTGGGTCGAATATAGCCTTTATCCATCATTTATTTTAATTGCAATTTGAGTTCAAATAACTCGGGTGTGCTCATCTGGTAGGGTGTCCTAGACACCACCACTGCTCCCGATGCAAGTTCTATCGAGAAGTCTATGTCCCTTCTTGAAGGTAGACCCGATACCTCTTCCAAAAATACATCTCCGTATTCTCTCAGGATAGGGTGATCTTCAGGGCTTGGTTTGTCACCTTCGATTGTTTTCAACACCTGTATTTCATATAGGGGACATCCCTTTTGGCAATACTTTCTCATTTGCAGAGCTGATATTTGTCTTACTGAGACAGGTTTTTGGATCCCTTGAAGGGTTATCTTTTTCCCTTATTTACTTACACATTCTGAGGTTTTATGGTAACAGTCCAATCTGGCTTTATGGGCAGCTAGCCAGTCCATACCAATCAACAGATCATACGATCCCAGGGGTAATAAGTTAAGGGTTTCTTGGGTGTGGAATCTACCCAACATCAATTGGCAGGCTGGTATAACCTCTGCTACCCTTCTTTTGGTGCCAATGGATAACTGTACCAACCATCGCTTGGTATGTTTTTGTGGTTGTAGTTTACACTTATCAACAACTTTAGGGGCTATATAACTCAAATTTGAACCAGGGTCAATCAAAAAAGACACTAGATGGTTGGAAATCATACCTTCTATTTCCACCATTGAAGCTTGGTGGTCAGCTTGGTTATTATCCAAGGCTGCATAAATTTGTCGCACACTCCTGGCCATATAATTGACGATAGTATCTTCCTAGACGTTATAAATCCTCCGACTATTCTTTTTTCGATGTGGACAGTCTCTCAATATATGTTCTTCCCCACAACCCCATCATTTCAAAGGTTCTCTCTTTGGGTTATCAGTCTTCACTGATATGGGTCCAGAAGTTTATTTCCGCTCAAGGAGGTAAAATTCTATTGGTGCACACTCCGGGCTGGGAAGCTCATTCTTGGGTTCTTCTTATAGTTCTTAAATCCTGGGGATTTGATCCCATTTTTTTGAAATCTTGAACTACTCTTCTGCTTCCATCCTTCGCGAGGTTCTGCTCAATGCCCAAATTGTTCATGACAATAGGTTGCCTTTCGAATAGTTCCCTCTAGAGTCTTTGGCTCATCAAATTCAATTATGTTTCGATAGTCCTTAGGTAGTCCACTGATGAAGCATTGCACCTTTTCCTTTTCCACTTTTATATAAGGTACATACCTCAACAAATCGAGGAATTTGTTGACATATTCTTCTATAGTGAGTTGTCCCAGTTTGAGTTCATAAAACTCTTTAGTCTTTTCGTTGAAATATTTTTCCGACAAATACTTCTTCCGGAAGTATTTCTCAAATTGTTTCCAGGATAGGTCCTCTTCGCAAACCCCTTTCACATTCTTAAGGTCTTCCCACCAAATGGAATCCTTTCCATTCAAGTTGAAGGTGGCCACTCGGGCCTTCAGATTTTCTGAAAAGTCATGGACTCTAAAATATTTCTTTAGTCCAAGCAGCCAGGCCTTTGCTTCCTCTCCCTTCTTTATTTCACCGTCGAAGGAGGGTGGTTTGGATTTTCTGAATTCTTCGAATTTATAACCTTTGGAAGACTTTTGATTCTTTTGTTTCCTTCAAGAATAGGAACTGGTTCTGCTGCTAGAAGAGCCCTCCGAATCGCCCGCTTCCTTCTCAGAGGAATCGTCCACCACTTGTCCTTTACCTCTGGGGTGGACCTTTTTTGAGGTGCTCCTCTCAATGTGGCCACTGATATGACCCTGTTTCTTAGTTTCGAGTTCATGTTGCATTTGTCTTTGTAGATCGGATAAACTCTGCAGTAAAACTGCGTTAATTTATGTTTGTTTTTCTTTTTCTTTCATCATCCTTTCATTGTCAACCTTGCAGCTTTGTAATTCAACCATGAGACTCCTCACAGTCTCGGCTAGATCTGGAGGGGTCCCTACTACCCTCCTTTCATCAGTCTCTTCGTCTCTATTCTGGGAGCCCTCTCCCACTTCATGGTGAGTCACCATACTATGTGTTGATAATTTCCCGCGGTTGATCTTCTACTTGTGTGCAAAAGGAAAAACGTTGGTTGTTAGTCAATATTTGTATTTATTTATAACCAGTACATAATTCATATTTTCACATGTACATACACACAATAGGGGTTTTTCATTCTTAACTTAGTCTTTTGGTTAGGAAGGTTAAGACAGGGGAGTTACTCCCTTTAGGAGTGTTTTGAACGGAGCTTCTGCGCAACTCGTTCATGAGCCCAAGCAGGCCAAGTGTTGTAACCATGCTTTGATACCAATTTGTAACATACCGACTATGGAATTTCAAAAATTTTGGCTTTTTTATTCTTTTCTCCGAGGAACATAGTTCCCTGAATCCCTACAGGGCTTGATACAGACCCTGCCATCCCTTATCCGCACTCATATATTCAGCAGTTATGGCCACAGGCCTTATCGGAGGGTACTCATCGACTTTAGTGATACGAGAAATCATGATGAAGGTATTCCTTGGTTCATTTCGGGGTTTCATCCATTGAAATTTTGCGGCTAGCAAATATGAGGAAAACTGACCTTTGGGAGTCCCGAGCACCGAAAAGTCGAGACGCCAAAACCACGTGTACTAACCCATTACGGGACTTCGCCTATCGGGATTTCACGATATGCAAGAACAAGACATTTGCCTCTAGATGTCCCGAGTGTCGAAACACCAAAACATTAATTCTAGTGGCCCTATACTCATTTTCAGAGTTTCATACTTCGGGGTTTTGCAAGTCGGGAGCTCGTGGGATGCGATGTCAGGAGGTCTCACATCAGGATCTTCTGGGATCCGAACTCCAAAACATTAACTCTAAACATGTTTCTCTATTTCAGGATTTCCTCCACTGGGATTTCAGGACATGCAACGACAGGAGGTCTCGCACCTGGGTTTCCCGGGAGCCAAAACTCTAAAAAATCATAACTTACCCACACGCTAGCATTTTGGGATTTCGTAAATCAAGATTTTGGGACTTGCGAGTACAAGGGGAATATGCCCTTCGGTATTCTGGGTACCGAAATGTCGAAATATCGAGGTTCCTCCACATGTTATCATTTTGGGTTTTCATATGTTAGGATTTCAGGTCTTTCTCATACAAGGGAATACGCCCTTGAGTATTCCAATTACTGAAATGCCGAAATATCGTAACATACACGCGTATTGTCCTTTCGTGATTTCACCCATCGGGATTTCGGGACTCGTGAGCACAAGGGAATACGCACTTAGATATTTCGGGCCCCGAAGTGTCGAAATATCCTATCTCATCCAAATCCTAAACTATTTCGGGGTTTCGGTCATTGAGATTTCACGACTTGCGATGACCATGGTTCTTGCCCTTTGATTTCCCGGGTGTCGAAACGCCGAAATGCTTACTAGCAACCACGTGTCCTTATAAATAGACAGTCCAGTTACTCCCATGGACCTTTGAATCTATGGTCCCGGTTTCTTCGCTACTCACGAAGATAAAATAAAAGGGTTGAGGTATTAACGCCCTCGTTTCTTCCTCCAATCTAATAGTCGCAACTGACCTCAGATCTTCCGACAGGATCTTGTCCGTTGCTCGATACTTATCCACACGCTGTCATTTTGGGATTTCGTAAATCGGGGTTTCGGGACTTCCGAGTGCAAGGGGACTCGCCCTTGGGTACTCCAGGTATCGAAATGCCGAAATGTTGGGATCTACGAGGACCATTCTCCCTCGTGCAAGAGTTTAAGTCTTAAACTATAACATCCTCCTTCGAATCCTCAGGTAATTTACACCAGGTTTTGACGACTAGACTGGAAGGTCTTCTCAAAGGTAAGGAAGTGGTCTTGAAAGGGTGCCTTCGTGAGGAAATCTATCCAAGGCATCAGGTAGGACAAACACAGGAACAAATATCCTGAGAGAAGACTTGAAAATATGTATTAGTTCATCATATATATATATATATATATAAACATAAGCCATACATGGTCTTTCCAATAAAAACATGCAGCCATCATTTCTGATCAAAACACCATGCAGACAGTCTTACATTGAAACCATTCATAAATTGCATAGACTATGAGCATACATGTCAGCATATAAATTTCAAGATACAAGATATAACACTTATCAGAAAAACACCAGAGGTGATGCAACTGCTAAGAGGGGTGCTCGTTTCCACCCAACCGTAGGCTCAGCAACTCCAAGTAGATTTACCACTAGCCACCCCCGAGTTGAGACCATGATGCTGCAAGACTGAGTCTTTGTTCGCCAGTGACCCAGAACGAAGGTTACTCTCCTTCTTCTCTGCTATCACTCACTTTGTATTTTCCAGAGTTCTTTTCCTCTTTTCCTCGCATCTGCCCTTGATCGCACACTCTTCCTGCCTTTTCTCTTTTCGGCGAGGTTGCGTGTGGCACAATTTTCCTCATGGTGGTCAGGTTTGAGAACCCTACGGATGGGCGGTTCACCCCCATCCCTAATTACTCATGAGGAGCCATTTACCTACCAACCTGGTGAATCATTTAATTTGGGGCTAGCGATCCGCTCTTGGTTCTCTGAGCCAGTGAAGTCCAAATACGATATTGGTTTCAGTGGAAGTTAATGCCACCATTCCAGGTGCCTTCCACCACCTTTCTTCAGCCATCGTGGTCTCTTTTTCAGTACACCCCCCCTCTCAGCAGTCCTGCAATATATATATTCATAATATTATTTACATTCATCAACCTTTTCATAAGGTCCATTCACATCACACATTCACATTTCTGAGTTTGCCACAACACTTGGCCAGTATAGTTATTTTTACAGACTGGGGAAAATAGAGTGTTACATCAGGGTACCTCCGCACTGCCAGTTCAAGCACCCCATCGATCCAAACCCTGGCGCACTGCTTCCCAATGGTCCAGTCTATCGCCGCTCTCTGTCAGAGAATGAGGAGATCAAGAGACAAATCCAAGAACTGCTCCACAAGGGTCACATTCATCCCATATCATCCCCTTGCAGGATCCCAATCATGGTTTTCCAGAAGAAAGATGGAACCTGGCAACTCTGCATTGATTATCAGGCTCTAAATAAAATCACTGTCAAAAACTGGTACCCAATTCCCCGAATCGAAGACCTCCTTGATCAACTCATGAGGTCCAAATACTTCAGTAAGATTGATCTAAAGTTTGTCTACCACCAAGTCCCGATATAACAAACAGATGTATGGAAGACTGCCTTCAAGTCAAAGGAAGGCCTTTTTGAATGGTTGGTCATGCCCTTTGGTTTGACAAATTCTCCAACCACTGTCATGAGGATGGTGGACGCTATCTTGCGAACATTCACCAATACTTTTGTAGTGGTGTATATGGATGACATTCTCATTTATAGTAAGACTTGGGCCGAACACTTGCAGCATATTAAGTAGGTTCTGCACACCCTGCGGCAACAAAAGCTATATGCCAACTTGGGAAATTTCTCTTTTGGCATGGACAGGGTCCATTAACTAGGCTACAACATTGATCAACATGGCATACATGTGAATCCAGCCAATATCCAAGTCATTCATGACTAGCCAACCCCAACCACACTCACTGAGCTTCGAATCTTCTTGGGCCTTGCCAATTTCTACTGCAGGTTTGTGTTGGGATTCTCCCATATCTCATGGGCCCTTAGCTAAATAACCAGGGGTGGTAGTAAGGAGAAATTTTCCTGGGGCCATTCCCAACAAAAAACGTTCAATGATTTCAAGTAGCACTTGTGCTCAACCCTAGTACTTTCACTACCAGAATATCGAGACAAATTCTTTAGACTATGTCGTGGGCATTGTTCTCACTCAGTACGGCCACCCCGTGGCCTATCATAGTGAGACACTATTAGATGTTGTCCATAAGTACCCTACTTATGACAAATAAATGTACTCCATTGTGCAAGCTTGGCACCAGTGGAGACATTACATTCTTGGGAAGGAGACAGTCATCCACACTGATCATAAGCCACTGGAGTTCGTGCAGACATAAGGAAAATTCAAGAATGATTGCCATCAAAAGTGGTCCACATACTTGCAGTAATTCCACCTCAACATCAAGTATAAAACATGAAGCACCAATCACATCATTTATTGCCTCAGCAGACCGCCAGTCGCGAAACTCACCATGGTTCTAGACTCTTGCGGCCATGAGACCTCTGGATGGCCCCAACTCTATGAGACAGACCCGGACTTCGCCACCACCTACCAAATGTTGGGTGCAAAGGCAGTTGTCGATAATTTCCATCTTCAAGATGGGTTGTTGTGTCGTCAGGGCCATTTCTTTGTTCCATCAAGCAAGCAAGTGAAGATTATCTGGGAATCCCACTATATTCAGGTGGCAAGACACTTCGGTGTCAAAAAGACAGTGGTGATGCTACAAAAACATTTGTACTGGGTGAAACTTCGACTGGAGGTCAGCAAGTATATCAAGTCCTACAGTGCCTCCGCTATTGCAAAACCGACCACTAAGAAATAGTTCTTGTACACCCCTCTTCCTACTCGTGATAGGACATGGGAATCCATATCAATGGACTACATGTTGGGCCTCCCATCCACCAAGTGGGGAAATGACTATGTTTTTGTGGTTGTTGATTTCTTTTCTAATATGGCGATTCTGGTTGCCTGGAAGAAGAGAATCAAAACAGAGGCCACTGCCAAGATATTCTTTGAACGAGTTTGGGTACATTTTGGAATCCCACAAACCATTTTCTCAAATAGGGATAGTCGTTTTCTCAGCACATTTTGATCGAGCCTCTGGTCACTGTTGGACACCAATCTCACGAAATCCACGGCCTTCCACCCCCAAACAGATGACCAAACTGAGGTCGTAAATCAAATGATTATGCATATCCTTTGCATGTATAATTCCAAGCACCCTTGCACATGGGATGAGAACCTTCCCTATGTTCAGCATTGCTACAACCAAGCCCTACATAGCTCAACTGGCCACAGCCCCTTTCAGGTGGGGTCAGGATTCTAGCCATTGGGTCCCATAAATGTTGCACTTCCCCTTGTGGTCACCTCGACCGACTCATCTCCTTCTCCAATTGAAGATAACAAAGCCACTCAGTTCATTGAGGGGATCCATCACATCCACCAATAGGTTCAGGATATCCTACAGAAGTCCGATGACAAGTACAAGCAGCGCCATGATCAACATCGGGTGCCACATAAGTTTCAAGTGGGTGGAAAAGTTTTGTTGCACTTGCAGAAAGAATGCCTTACAACACCCCATCGGAAGCTTCGCCCACTCTGTTATGGGTCATACAGCACCACCAATTCCATGGGGGATAATTCTTTTGACCTCAACATTCCTCATTTCCTTGGCCTGCACCCAGTGTTCAACGTGGATCTTTGTCGCCCTTATTTCCCACCATTATTGGACACCTCAGAAGTAGCAGAACAGTTGACACCAACAGAGATCAACCCCAAATTCATACAACAGGAATCCAGTGATCATATTGTGGACACACGGATCAAGGGCACTTGACAGCAAAGGATCCAGCTTTATTGAGTCGTCAAAGCAGGGCAGCTCCTGCACCAAGGCAAGTGGCTCACCCGGGGCTAAATTCAACAGAAATTTCCTCATTTGATGGGGGAACTCAATGAAATGGACACCATTGCTTCTTAAAGAGGTAGGATTGATCCAGGTGGATATCGGTGACAAACCACCTTTTCCAACTGGCTCAAAACAGTTTTCTGGCAATTTTGGTAATTTACTATTTTTAGCAGTTTTTCACTTCCTAAGCCATTTTGAGGCCCTAAACGATGTTTTTTAGGAAAACAGGGAAAATATGGAATTTTCTTCTATATTGGCCCCAAAATGAATCTCCTCTATGATACCTTTCCAACAGGCTATCATACACCTAAAATGGATATCATATGCAAAAGTTACGACCCTGGGAAGTTGATGTACTAACTTACCCAAACGGGGCCCACGTGACTTTTGGCGCTTCATCTCCTAGGGTTAGGTTTTTGGATGTCTAGGGTTTTTGGAATTCCTGTTTATTGTAAAAATTCCTTCAAAGCCTCATTGTAATCATCTTCTTGTGAATGAGCACAGCCGTCACATCTCTTCTTAGAGATAAGCCGCCACCATTCCAACAAGCTTGTTTCCACTGCATTTCAGTTTATTTCCTTATAGAATAGAAAACCATTTTTACTGTATCTCTGTTATTTTGTGTTAAGCACCTGTTAATAATATGTAGTCATTTCGTTCTTCTCATAAAATCCAGATCATTCAGAGCTTCTTGGGAGTTGCAAATTTCTACCGCATGTTCATGTTGGGATTCTCCCATATTGCATGGGCCCTCAGCCAAGTAACCAAGGGTGTTGGAAAGGTGAAATTTGCGTGGGGTTGGTTCCAAAAAAAATCATTCGATGATTTGAAGCAACGATTGTGCTTAGACCCATTACTTTCACTACCGGACCTGTAGCATCCCTTTGAGATCAAGACAGATGCTTCATACTATGTTGTGGGTGAAGTTCTCACTCAACACGGCCACCCCGTGGCCTAACATAGTGAGACACTATCAGATGTTGTCCATAAGTACCCTACTTACGACAAAAAAATGTACTCCATTGTGAAATCATGCCGCTAGTGGAGACATTACAATCTTGTGAAGGAGACAGTCATCCACACTGATTATAAGCCACTGCAGTTCATGCAGACATAAGGAAAATTGCAGAATGACCAGCATCAGAAGTGGTCCACATACTTGCAGCAATTCCACCTCAACATCAAGTATAAAACATGAAGCACCAACCATGTCGTTGATTTCCTTAGTAGACCGCCAGTCACGACGCTCACCATGGTGCTACACTCTTATGACCATGAGACCTTTGGATGGTCCCAACTCTATGAGACAGACCCGGACTTCGCCACCACCTACCAAATGTTGGGTACAAAGGCAATTGTCGCTAATTTCCATATTCAAGATGGGTCGTTGTGTCATATGGGCCATATCTACATTCCATCAAGCGAGTGAGTGAAGATGATCTGGGAAGCCCTCTACAGTCGGGTGGGAGGACACTTCGTCGTCGAAAAGACAGTGGCAATGTTGTAGAAATGTTTTTACTGGCCGAAACTTCAGCAGGAGGTCAACAAGTATATTAGGTCTCACACTGCCTGCACTATTGCCAAACCAACCCCTAAGAAACAAGGCATGTATATGCCTCTTCCTACTCCTGATAGGCCATGGGAATCCATCTCAATGGACTACATGTTGGGCCTCCCATCCACCAAGTGGGGAAATGACTATGTTTTTGTGGTTGTTGATCGCTTTTCTAAGATGGTGATTATGGTCACCTGCAAGAAGAGCATCACAACAGAGGTCATTGCCAAGATCTTCTTTGAACGAGTCTGGGTACATTTTTGGAATCCACAAACCATTGTTTCAGATTGATATAATTGATTTATCAGTACATTCTAGTCGAGCCTCTAGTCACTTTTGGACACCAAGCTCACCAAATCCACAGCCTTCCACCCCCAAAAAGATGGTCAAACCGAGGTCATAAATTTAATGATCATGCATATCCTGGGCATGTATAATTCCAATCACCCTCACACATGGGATGCGAGTCTTCCCTATGTCCAACATATCTAAAACCGAGCCCTGCATAGCTCAACTGACCACAACCCCTTTCAGGTGGGGTTGGGATTCCAACCATTGGGTCCCATAGATGTTTCACTACCCCTTGCAGTCACCTTGGTCGACTCATCTCCTGCTCCAACTAAATATGAAAAATCCACCCTGTTCATTGAGCAGATCCAGCACATCCGCCAACAAGTTCAAGATATCCTACATAATTCCAATGACAAGTACAAGCAGCGTCGTGATCAACATCGGGTTCCACATAAGTTTCAGGTGGGGGACAAGTTTGGTTGCACTTGCAGAAAGAACGCCTTACAGGACCCCATCAGAAGCTTCACCCACTCTCTTATGGGTCGTAAACCATCACCAAGGATGTGGGTGATAATTCTTTTGAGCTCATCATTCCTCCTTTCCTTGGCCTGCACCCAGTGTTCAACATGGATCTCCTTCGAAATTATTTCCCACCATTGTTGGACACCTCAGAGGTAGCAGAACAACTGACACAACAAAGCTCAACCCTGATTTCATACAATAGGAATCCAGTGATCAGATTGTGGATAAAAATGTGAAGGGCACTCGCCAACAAAGGATCCAGCTTTATCGAGGTGTCAAAGCAGGGCAGTTCCTACACCAAGGCAAGTGGCTCACCCGGGGCCAAATTCAACAAAAATTTATTTATATTATGGGGGCACTCAACGCAATGGATATTATTTCTTCCTAAGGGTGGAGGATTGATCCAGATGGATGTCAGTGGCCTCCCACCTATTCCAACTATCTCATTTTGACAGTTTTCTAGTTTGGCAGTTTTTTCCTAGTTTTTGGGTCCCTGACTTCCAAGGCCATTTTGAGGTCCTAAACAACGTTTTTAGGGCTCACCACATTCAAAATTTAGTCAGAGCTAGAGTCTAATGTAAACATGTGTATTCCTCGGATAGACCTTTCCAACAAGCTATCGTGTGCCTAAAATGGAGATCATATGCAAACGTTACGACCCCGAGAAGTTGATGTACTAACTTACCCAAACGGGGCCCACGTGACTTTTGGCGCTTCATATCCTAGGGTTAGGTTTTTGGATGGCTAGGGTTTTTGAAATTCCTATTTATTGTAAAATTCCTTCAGATCCTCATTGTAATAATCTTCTTGCGAACGAGCACAACCATCACATCTTTTCTCAGAGATAAGCCGCCACCATTCTAGCAAGCTTGTTTTTCTACTGCATTTTAAAGTTTAAGCTTATTTCCTTATTGAATAGAAACCAGTTTACTGTATATCTGTATTCTTTGTTAAACATCTTTTGATAATAGTATGTATTAATTTCGTTCTTCTCATAAAATCCGAATCAGTTGGTCCATTCCTAAATCACTCTTGAATGAAAGAGTGTATCACCTTTGTGACACTAAGAAGGTTGAAGATGAAAAACATTTTCTCTTGAATTGTCCATCCTATACCCACATTAGATCTAATTTTCAAAATATTTGTCAAACTGTCAACCTTCCTAACCTCTTAATTCAACAAAACTATGGAGATCTTGGAAATATCTCTTAATGCTTTCGAGCAAGGAAACAAAATTCTAAAGAATCACAAGTAATCACTTACCCTCTTAAGGTTTGATAGACCACGAGAATGTTTTCGATCACGGAAACAAAATTCTAAAGAATCACAAGTAATCACTTACCCTCTTAAGGCCTGATAGACCAATTCGGTCTTAGTGGACGTTAATAATCTTCATCTCCATCTTCATTATTATTTTTATTTTTTTAACTCTTTTCATATTTTTCATAAATATCTATATATTTATCATTATTATTATTTTGTTGTATCATCAACATTAATATTAAAAATAGCGATAAACATTAACTATTTATATGTTTAAGTGCAATAGTGTCTTTAAACACCACCATTTCTATTGGGGAATCTCTTCTCTCTTCTTCTATCACTTACCTATCCCAACATGGTATAAGAAACATTGTGTTCATGATCTAGGGTTCCACATAGAGAGACCGAGTTGGTGGTTTGATATGGGTTGTGTAGAACATGATGAATCTCGTAGTATGTTCATGCATATGCATGATTCATGCCCTAATTTTACCTATCTCTAAGGCGTGATCTACAATAAGTTGAATTATGCCCTGGCTCCTTTCCATGATCCAGGTCTGTCAAACTACCTCTGGCACATATTTCTCTTTCGATTGGAGAATACTCGACTGGATTCACGAGTTGGTGAAGTCGACCATGGATCAGTTGACTGAGTAGCCGACTTGTATGTTTCACTTGACTATAGTTTTCATTCGTTGGAGAATGAATTTGTGGGTTGTACTTGAAAAAATGACTAGGGGTGAATACATGACATGGTTGGAGTTTGACTAGTGCCCTAGTTTTATGGGATGTCGATGCCAGCATACGACCGCACAAAAGTAGGCTTTTGAGACGAAACCCTTGTGCCAACTTCGCTATCTTGGCACAAAAGTAGGCTTTATAGATTATTGTTAAGAAGAACGACTTGAATTCTTTGGAGTATATATGGACATTGAGGGCAGCCTCTTGTACTATGTGTATTGCTTAGTTTTTGAAGAAAAGACCCCATATTTATCTTCTTCACAACTTTTTTTGTTTGTATGAACTACACATTTGAAATTGAGAATTATTGACTTAGTCGAAGATCGATCAACAATTTGAGGAAGTCAACTTACATATTTTATCTTTTTGACGAGTTTTTTTGGTTGGTATGAACTACACATTTGAAATTGAAAATTATTGACTTAGCCCAAGATCCATCAACAATTTGAGGAAGTAAACTTACATATTTTATCTTCTTGACAAGTTTTTTTTGTTGGTATCAACTACACATTTGAAATTGAGAGTTATTGACTTAGCCCAAGATGGATCAACAATTTGAGAAAGTCAACTTACATATTGGAAGGAAATGGGTAAAATATTGTAGGAAGTCCATGAGAAGAAGACTGTTGATGAGCTTCGTAACAAAGTCATTACATTAAAGTCTATTGTTGCTATGTTGCAAAAACATAATGAAGGATTGAAAAATTAGTTGAAGTCTGAAGTTGTCATGTTCCATGTTACTCACAAATTATCCTTTTCTTACTTGTCGTGGTTTCCTAACTTTCTCTTTTAGACTCATTTCTTCTTTACCCTTGGTGTGTTCTTATTGTTTTCTTTAGTGTTTTTGTCATGCATTAGTGAGATTAAGTTTGAATTAATATTTTTAGAGTATCTTCCATCATGATTTAGAGCCATTTCTTGTTCAAAAATTAAAAATTTGAATTGACGGAAGGTGTTACAAGAATATAATTATTCTTGTAGCACCTGAAATCATCATTGTTTTAAATGTGCCAAATCCCGAAAGATCGTGTCAAAAATTTCCATGAAGAAGGATAAAAAATCGTTATGGTTATAATCAAATCATGAATTGAGGTTGGGTAATGATTCAAAGAGATCGGGTTTTGTACTTTCTAGTTCTACATAAATCAAGGGTTCTGGGTCACGATCTCATACATAATAATTCATGATTTAGTTCATGGTATCTTTGTAAGTGGATTAACTACATTTTTCACGTAAAGAAACTCTTTCATACCATTGAGCATTTCAAAAGTTCCCAGAACTCATAACCATAGCACCTGCAGGTTAACAAAAATCAGAACCAGTGTAATGGCTCCCATGAAAGGTGGGCAGGTTACTCGATTAGAGCCAAAAGGGGCAGAATTGCTGGAAGCCTATCCTAAATTGATGCATAAATTTAAAAATGCAGGATGGTATGAGTTTTTTTCTTTATTTCATGGTCACCATGAAAATATTTCCATGTTGTTTACTCAAAACTTCGATGGGTATGAGACAGTAATTGGCAATGTGTTGATAAGAATTACTGAGCATTCCATTGCATTTGCATGCAAGCTATCATTATATGGATAGAGATGGTGGAAAAAAGACAAGTTTCATGTTGATCTAGTAAGAATGGGTTAACATTTTGACAGCAATTCACGGGTACATTACTGGTGAAGGAAAATTTTCAATTATTCAATGTTATCATGTATGCATGTTAATGCAAGTAAGTGGTGATCTTCCTTTGAGCTTACCTTTTTATCTATTAAAGAGTTTAACGAAAATTTCAAAGAGAATTCAAACTCATCCTCAATCAACTAGTAAGAATTTGTTTCACCAAGGTTTCATCAAACTTTTGGTCCTATATGCATTAAGAGAACTCCAACTGTCATGGAATGAGTTTCTTGATTCATTAGATCTTGAAGAATAGTGGCCTAAAAACAAGAATGTTTCAGAGAAGAAATCTAGAGGTTCCAAAACAAAAAAGAAAGATTCTGAAGGGTCTACAAAATCAAGAGGAAATTCCCCTGTAGCTACAAGAACCAGATCTCAAAAAAGAAAGCTTCAGATTCAACCAGAAATTTAGATTGAACCACAAAGTGAAACCCCTGCTCTAGGATACGAGTCCAAAGGTGTTAAAAGAGTGTATACCAGAAGAGCCACAAAGAGAAAAAATGAGCAGTCAACAGAGAGATATGATGAACATGTACCAGAGATTAAGGATAAAAAATAAAGCATCAAAGGAATAGGCAAGCAAATACTAGATTATAAAAGCAGACCTAAAACCAGGGAAACTAATAAACTGAGGCTCAATTCTAAAACCTTATTCAATCATTCTCTTAAGAAGAATAATTTGATTATCATGGATGATGATACAGTGGAGGAGAGTAAAGAAGCAAAGGAACAGTCACCAATCACTATTTCAGAAGATTTTGAAGCTAAGGTAAAAGTGGAACCAGTCTATGAGATGTCAGATCCAAATACAGCATAAACCCAGAGTTTAGATAAATTTGTGACTAAGGGAATGACCATGGAATCATATTCAAATGTACAAAGATACGAATTCAAATCTAGAAAGCAAAATATATCTATAGATCTAAATAAGCCTGGACCTCAGGAAAATTCTGGGAAATGCAAAGAGCAAGTAAAAAATCGATCAAAGAAAAAAATAAAGAAGTTGCAAGCAACTTCAAAGAAACTAGAGAAAGAAAAAACATCACTGGCACATTGGAATGCTAAGCTGATTGAAAAGGTACATAAACTAAAAGATAAGAATAAGGTGAAAACAAAACAATTCAGAAAATTGAGGAAATTGAACATCAAACTCTACTGGCATAATGTTGTTCTCAAGACCAAGATAAAGCAGGAGCAGAATAGAGGTTCTTCTTCATCTTCACGGTGAATTTTCTTCGATCAAAGCAGCAATTTTTTTTGAATTTTGATTAAAAGAAGAACTTCCTATATCTAAACAAAGGAGAAACTCTGAAACTAATACACATAGGTAGGGTATTTTTGCAAATTGAAAGAGAATACAGTGATTCAACCTTGACCCTATCAGCAGATTATTGTAGTCTTATTTTCACTAGTCGCTCAAGTAATTCAAGTCAATCAAGGTTATGCCTATTACAGCAGTTGTGTTCACATTTTGTGCCATTTTTTAAGGACAATATCAACATCAGTTTCAACACCATATTTTGTGGGATCTGAATATCTTATCAAATCAGGGTCAAATTTCAAGTCATATATCTAAAGACTAGGTTGTGGAGATTTGAATGCATATATGTAAGAGGATATCTCTCCTAGGTTCTAGCTAGTAAATATGATCATATCGAAACTATATCTAGAAAGTAGGATCTTTTGAATGTAATTGTTGTGTATAAAAATGTAATTGGTTGACAGAACAAAAGGTTGGAGGTGGAGATAAACTTGCTCTTGATGGTGAACAAGAGTTGGATAGAAAAGTAGACTACATACTTTTTTACCTGGCGACTCCATTATTAAATATTTGGCTCCTAAAAGAGAAGTGAAGGGATAAAATCCTGAGCCCACCAAAAACTTAGTATCAACTTCATATTCAAAAAGGAAAGTGACCAGAGCCAATCTTGATCCTAAGCCAATTCCATCAGTATCCAATCTTGAAAAACTATTGAGAAAATATAGAGAAACTCGGCCAGTCTTATTCTTCAAAGGGTAAATCTTCTTTTTCTAGAGAAACCATTCATGAGTCCCAAGTACCCATTGTTGTCCCTCAAGAAGAATTAGTGCCTGTAATTGAGGAAAAACCTGTTGTTCATCCTTCAGAATTAGTTCTTCCTACAACAATCTCTGTTAATTATTTGACAGTATAACAATGGAAACATTTTTATGAACTGATCAAACCAAACGAAGAAGATATTTCCTTCACATCTGAAACCCTAATTGATTTTCCTACACATACGAAAGAGGAAATTGACCAGATATTATCCTCATCTTTATCTCGGATTTTCACTTCTCAGAGAGTGAAGCCTAAAGTTCAAGTTTTCAATAATATTTTGGCTATTGAAGAGCTCTTATAATCTCAACAGATCCAGTCTCAGCCTCCATCACCCCCTAAAGTTCAAGTTTTCAATAATATTTTGGCTATTGAAGAGCTCTTATAATCTCAACAGATCCAGTCTCAGCCTCCATCACCCCCTAAAGTTCATACTCCTCTTTAACCTCATATTTCATAATCATCTTATCCTCCTAAATATCCTATTGCAGTTGTTCACACCATGGTTGGCAATAGAATGGATGCTATCATAGATGTTAGTTATGCACCCCTGGTGTTACCTCAAGTGTTATATGTTTTTCCAGATGCAGACTATATGAAATAATTTCCTAGGTTTAATGGAGAAGGAGAAGTGACGGTTGAAGAACATTTGTCCTCTTTTTACAATTTAGCTAATAACTTTAATGTTGAACACACAGATGTTTGGATGACTTTATTTGTAAAGAGTTTGTATGGAGAGGTAAGGAAATGGTTCATAGGTCTCCCTTCCAATTCTATTGTAGACTTTTATTCCTTAGATGATGTTTTTTTCTGAAATAGTAGGGAGACAAGAAAGATTACTTGTACTATATTACTGAATTTTTAGCTCTAAAGATAAAACCAAGTGAGTCTATCTCTAAATTTACCAAAAGGTTCAACAAAATGTACAGTAAAATACCTGATGAAATTCAACCCTCTGAAACATCTGCCAAACTCACTTTTTCCATTGCTTTTGATCTTGAGTTCTCCCGCTTGTTAAGAGAAAGAAGGTATTTCACTCTAAGTCGGATGCACGAGGATTTTATTGAAGTAGAATCAAACATTTCAGCAACTAAAAGATTAAAATAAAAATATGCTAGAGATAAGAAGAAACAAAAGGAAGAACTTCCAACTTCTTCCCATTCATCATCAGATCCTAAAATAGATGAAATGGCCAAAATGCTAAAAACTTTGGCATCTGATCTTGGTAGATTAAAATTGGAAGCTAAGCCACCAAATAGGCATGTTTAAGAATGATCAAATAGGAACCCTAATCAGTTTAGAAGGCCACTAAATGCACGTCAAATGTTGCAGAGGGAAAGGAGAAATCAAGATGATCAAAGGTTATTAACTCCTTTTCAATATAATGCAGTAGAAGAAACTAAAGGGATTGATGACATTGAAGATGATTCAATAGTTTATTTACATGAAAGTGATCTACCTTCACCTCATCTAACGCAACAAGAATATGAAAATTCCCTTACATTGAATCAGTTTGATGGGGATGATAGAGAAGAAATTTTTTAGAATTAACCTAAGAAGAAATATTATCTCAGACCTAGAACAAGTGGATCTAAGGAAAATACATCAGCTCAGACAAAGAATTCAAGTGCACCAGTCAAACAAGTACCTAGTAAATAAGTAGAGAACAAATCATATCAACAACAACAACCTGTCAAGTTTAGTATTCTAGAGATAAAAGAAACAGAAAAGCAGTCTATTTTCTTTAGTTTGGAGCATGAGATCAATAAGATCAAAATTTATATAGCTTTGATAGAATTTATGAAGAATGAACCTTTGAAAAAGACTATTCTGAAACCCTTACAACCTCCTACTCATGTGACTTCCTCTGATACTATAAATATTGAAGATGAAAATACTGCCATTACCATTTTCCCACATATTGAAAATGGATCTGGTATTTCTCCTCCATTTTATATATCTCTAAATGTTCAAGAGAAAAAATTTCATAACTTCCTTATGGATTCAGGGGCTTCACATAATTCCATGCCCAAGGTAGTGATGGATGAGTTAGGTTTGGACATTACTAATCCCTACCAAGACTTATATTCTTTTGACTACAAAAAATGAAAATGTTTTGGAGTCATTAAAGACCTGGGTGTCACCTTCTCTCAGTTTCCTATGAAAAGTGTGGTCATGGATGTGGTAGTTGTTGATATACCACTGAAATTTGGCATGCTACTATCCATATCTTGGGATAAGAAGGTAGGAGGGTCATTATAGATGGACCTTACATATGCTACTATACCATTTTGGGGGGGAGAACATTGAAGGTTGTACAAGGAAGTGAGACCTGCCTATCTTTTAAGTGATCATGAAAATCCTAGAAATCACCCCATTTATGCGGTTGAAGATGAGATCAGATCATTCATATTTCATATTGGTGATGATTCCCTTGAGCCATTAGCAATCAGATCTATGAATAGCCAAGCAAAAGAGGTTGAACATGCAGTTTGGAAAATGTTCTTTGATAGTTCTAGTTCAAAGGAACGATCTAGAGCCAGGGTTGTATTCATATCTCCTGCCAAGGAATTCATCCCTCTGTCATATAAATTAGAATTTTATACCACTAATAATATTACAAAGTATGAAGCCTTACTGTTGGGATTAAGGGCTACAAAGGAAATGGGGATTGATAAAATTCTTGTTTCTGGATATTCAGAGTTTAATATTTATCAAGTAATAAATATGTATCAGACAAAACATCAAAGATTGAAGCAGTACATAAATGAGGTATGGGACCTTATTGAAAACTTTTTTCTATCTTTTAATATAACCTTTTTCCATAGAAGTCTGAATCAACAAGCTAATTATTTAGCCCTGGCAGCTAGCAATTTCAAAACTGCTATGTTTTCAAATATGAGATATGAAATTGAAGTAAGGAATAGGCCTTCTATTATAGATAATATAAAATATTGGAAGGTTTTCAATGATGATCAGGAATTGAAGAGGTTTTTAGAGACTATTGGTGAGTTTTCTGCAATCTTTATTGATCAGGAAAATTAAGATGAGGATGCAGAAATTAAAGTTGATATTCCATTTCAGAATAAAATTACAGGTCACAAGATTGTAGAATTGAAGACAAACCATTTACCAAAAGGTCTTGTTCCCCTTGAAAGGTTGTTCAACCATATTACTTAGACTGGATGGCAAATCTTGTGCCTGTTAGAAAAAAGAATTGTGAGATAAGGTTGTGTGTAGATTTTAGGAATTTCAACAGATGTTCTCTAAAAGACAACTATCCATTGCCCAAGATGGATCATATTCTGCAAAAAGTAGTGGGTGTTCAAAGGATCTCCTTCCTGGATGGATTCTCCGGATATAATCAGATATCAATTTTTGAAGAAGACAAGAAGAAGAGTGATTTCACTACTCCTTAGGGAACTTTCATGTATGACAAGATGCACTTTAGTTTGATGAATGTAGGGGCCACTTTTCAGAGAGCCATGGACATCACATTTTTGGGAGAAAAAGATAAGTTCATGGTAATTTATTTAGATGATATTATTGTATTCTCAAAATATGATGATGAGCACCTACAACACCTCAAGAAAACATTTGAAAAGTGCAGGAGTTATGGCATATCGTTAAATCCAAATAAATATATCTTTTCCATGCATGAAGGTAAGCTATTGGGGCATATTATATCTGCAGGAGGAATCAAGATAGATCCTAAGAGAGTGGAGGCTATTCAGAATATTGACATTCAAAGGAACAAAAAGGAAATACAATCCTTAATGGGGAGAATAAACTTTTTAAGGAGGTTCATACCCAATTTTTCTGAAATCATAAATCTCATTACCAATATGTTGAAAAAAGATGTAGAAATTAAATGGGCACCTAAAGCAAAGAATTCCTTTGATAGGATAAAGAAATTCTTAATTTAAGCTCTAGTTCTCATCAACCCAGATTACTCTAAAGAGTTTTTGATTTTCTCATTTGCATCTGAAGATACCATTTTTGTTGTCTTGTTGTAGAGAAATGATGAAGGCTATGAGAAACCTATTTCTTTCTTCAGTAAGACTCTTAAATATGAAGAGATAAAATATGAGATTTTGGAACCCAATAACCAACTCCAAATGATGCTCCAAAGACTGACACCTATCATGTGGATCCAAATAAGAAGATCCATCCACATAGTGGAAAAGGGTCATAGAAGAATCTGGAAGGAATAATACCACTGTAGAATATGCAGACT
>ML776600.1:674715-688727 GCA_009831015.1 Picea engelmannii
TACATGAAGAGAAATATTGTATTTGGAGCTGAAGCTCATTAGGAAGATGCCCCTTCGAAGAGGCAAGTGAACAGGAGAGGATCCCTTCCATAATAGGATCCATTGTATGGTGTTTCCCTACCTCAAGGGTTTGATGGTAATAAAGGAGATTTTGCATATTGTTCTTCTATATCTATTGTGATATTTTGTATTCAGGTATTTGGTTCTTAACAGATTCAAGGTGTGAGGATATGCTTATGATATTTTAAATCCTTAATTACAACTTGGTGAGGTGAAAACTCTATGGTTTTACCTTCACTTGAATGAGTGATCCCATATATTAATAGAAGGTTGTAGAAAAGACTTGGAACACATAATACATCATTGAAATGACCATTATTTGCCTGAAATATTCTAGACCCTACAACACTAAGAGATCTATCATTACCAACAAATATTTTCTTGGTGTTACATTCATTTAGAGAAAAAAATATGGCTTTATCCTTATCCATATGATAAGATGTTCCAGAATCAATAAGCCACTCATAATAAGAAGAAGAAATTACATTGAAGGAGAAAGCAAAAGAATAAAGTGCATTTCCATGAGAAGAAGAAGAATAAGAATAATAAATATTGATGTTGTTCTTCTTCATCATTGTTTCTAAAGATTCCATCTTCTTAAAACATTTGGACTCCACATGACCATCTTTCCCACAAAAGTTGTAATGTTTGTTTGTCTTCTTATTTTTAGATTTTGCTCCTTTGTCACTATTAGGAGCGGAAGCTGGTTGAGAGGGTTTGGGACCCTTGTTTTGCTTGTTGTTGTGGTGAGGATGTTGTTTCTTGGGATTCTTGGATTTATCTTTTTTCTTAGCCACTAGGGATTTTTTGGAGGTACCTTCATTCTTGATCAATCCAAGTTGCACAAGTTTATCTTGCTCTCTAATCAAAGCATCACAAAAAGACTCAAGAGTGGGATCTTTATAGGCACTCGATAGAGCATATCTAGTGGAATAAAAGGTAAGTACAAAGACAAAATATGAACTACCAATATTAGAAAGAAGAATATAGATGCTTCGGTATTCCTTTAGATCTATTTTGCAGTCTATACATAAAAGTATAAGTGTTTTGAACTTAGATAAATAATATTCAATGCAAGAAAAATTGTTAGGACTTAGATTCATTAACTAATTTTCTATCTAGTGAGCTCAAACAATATTGTGTTTACCAAACACAGCTTCAAAATTAGTCCAAGATTCAGTGAGATCATCAATTCCTTGAAGGTTAAACCTTAAATCGAGAGAGATGGACATTTTGATTATTCCACAAGCTTCGTCACTCTTATTAGCCCATTTGACTTTATTTTCATCATTAGTGGGTTCTAGTTTTTTTCCCAAGGTAATCCGATACAATCCTTTACTTCTTAATACATCTTCCATATGGGATTTCCATGAGAATTAGTTGGTACTGGTAAGAAAAATATTACTAGGAGATTCCATATTAAAATATGCAGAAAAATATGAAGTTGATTGTCTGGATGGAAAGATCTCAAAAAAATATGTTATTTCAGAACAAATGGCACTGAAAACATACTTCGGATGTGAAAGTTATGCCATTTTGAAAAAAGGCATAAACAATAACCAAAGAGCCACTTGGCAAGTAGAAGTTGGTCTAGGTGGTGATGCTCCTCCTTATTTAACTTTTCATATAAGATCGCTTTTAAATAAGTTACTTATGAAGTGACCCACTTTTATAGAATAAGTGGGAACCACTTTTACAATGAAGTTACTTTCTAAATGAAAGTTGTATGAAAAACAAATAACTTACAATAAAATATTAAAGTTATTTAGTAATGATTCACTTTTATAAATTAAGTGAAATGCACTTTACAATGAATGTATGAACTATTCCAAAAAAGTAACAAAAAAAGAGGCTTGAACTCAAGACCTCTTACTATGTAAAGCAACTTTCAACCAAGTAAACACATTTAGTCTTAATAAAGAGGATCGTTGTTCTTGTTCTTGTTGAAGACGACTTTAGAGTGTGTGCTCAATAAAAACGTATTTTCATGCACTCACACACACACACAAAATATTTTTCTTCTTAACAACAACAAGGGCTAGATCTTGGTTAGCTTACCCATAAAATGAAATTTTCCCTTTGTTAACGATTTATCGAGATCACACATAATGAACGACAAACAACATACTCATACAGGAAAACCATTTCCGCTATGTTTCTAATTTTTTGAGATCACATAGAGTGCAGGGAAAAGCGCATACACAGATTGAAAAGAGTAGCAACCAAGAAATTAAAAAAAATAATAATAATAATAATAAATAAATAAATATTAACTCTTTAAAAAAATTAAAAGGGCGTACTCCAAATCTGACTGAAATGGCCATATCTTGTGAAAAAAAAAACCTTTTCAAGTGAAACAAAAAGCATTCCTAACTGAAACAAGTGCTATGAAATGTACAGAAATGGAAAAAACTATAGATGTGGCAACACAAATTTAAGATCTCAATCTGTAATGGGAGTGAGTCTTTAAATGTTCTATGATACCATGTCCGATGACACTGGTATTCCAATAGAAAACGAACACCTTCAGTAACCACTCACACAACCAGATCAAAGATCAACACACCAATGTTTTTACATGGTAAAACCCCTGTGGGGAAACATCCATGACCCCAACCAATGTCATCACTTGGAGAAATTTATTAATGCAAAAGAAAATATTACAGAGAGATTTACATGAGAGTTTCTCACAATCTATCATCGAAGAATGACCCTCCATGCTATTTAAATAAATATCATGGGTCAATCAGGTGTTAAGCCATGGATCAATGTATCCATTAAGATCAAGGAGAATATGAGCCATCAGATCACTCTATACCGGGAACATATCATGATCGTCATATTACCTAACTACAAATGAATACTAATGCATACTAAAGAAACACACTTTTACCTAACGACACATTAGATCAAGTTGATCTTAACTAACTCCTAAGCATATAAATATCTTAACAACTTTGTGGCTTGAATGTCTACTATGAAATTTTCTTCCTACCTATGTTATGCTCTCAAATATCACTCCCTTCATGCTCTACTCAACCATGGAACAAGTACAATACAAAAGAATGGAACCCCTTCTCTTCCTAGTGGCTCGGTATTAACATAGCCCGATAGTCATCCAAGGTTAGGTTTTTTTCATCCTCAACCCTTAATAACTGAAAAGGTTTTGGACCTTCTAAAATATTCTTGAAAGTCCACACATGGCTAGCCCTACATATGTTAGTAATGGGGGCTAACGTGGAATCCACTTGTACTGTGGTGGTCAACAAGCTAGGTAAAATTTCACTGTTAAGTGATTTTTGTACAATTGGAAAGGTCTCGATATGTAGAATAGAGTCAAGGGTTTGGGAGCTATGCTTACAAAATTTGGACCCCAAAAGTTGTCATTTGATGCCTCAAAATGGCTCTGGAAGGTTCCAGAACCCAAATCTCAAAACTGGGACCTGCCACTAAAATGGAACCTACAAGCCAATTCCTCTAATTTTCCACCCAAAATGTACTAAGATAGATGAAAAATTATATAATGATCCATTCCAAATCATACCTACCCATTTAGGGAGGCGTTTGGTCCCAAAACAATTTTACTGAACTAGGTGAGGAAATTTTTCCTCTACCTTCTCCCTGGAGTACCATTTTTCTTTGCTTGAAAGTTGTCCTTTCAATCCAATCTGCCAAAGGTCCCCCTGCCTCTATCTAGTAGTTCTAGACTTCTTCTGCAACATTGTATCTTCTGCCAACTCTGCTTGAGATTTTGGTGCTAAGTATTTTATCGTAGGTAGGACCTACTCCTTAGTTTCTTGATCCAACATGGAAGGCTCATAGAGTTACAAATTCTCCACATTCACTACTAAGTAAATGTGCATGTTGTTATCACCATAACAATTTTCTTTTGATGGAATCCAAGTCTCGAAATTTGGCGAGGAGCTACATCCATGTAGAGGCACGATAGTTTGGACGACCAGGTCACATATAGTGGAGAAAGGACTAAACATAGTGAAGACACGGAAGTGATGGGACCCGGTGGACCATAGATCTTGAGCAGCCTATATCGACGGTCAGGAGACATATCAGGCAAGAAAATAATGCGAAGGTTAAGCACTAGAGAGCAGGCTAGGGAAAATACCACGGTTTTAGCCCGCAAACACATGGCGCCACCAGAGGCATATCAAGGCGAAAAGAGGCCTACCCGAAACTATATTACCTTGCCCCCAATATCAAAAAGCGCATATAAAAGGAGGGCCCCAGTCATTATTTTATGATATTTCAAAGCTTTTGAATGTTTGAAAATTGGCGCAAACGCTCCATCGAACTGAAGCTCAACATTGAACCAGAATCGTGCATTCTCTACTAATTCACAGGTATTTTTCATCATGGACATGAATTGTGTCATTTTATCTGTAACAGAGAAAGATCCCGCCTCTAAATAAGAAGCCCTAATTGACAGGGACTCCGATATTTTTGACACAAAAATAACCGTCACACCCATTTCCGTATCCAAAGCCAATTTGTTAGACAATGTCGAGAAATGAATACCCTTCCTCAAAGAATCCCAAGCATCCATAACCCCTTATGCCATCGAAGTCGCGTTCCCTTTCCCAGATTTCATAAGATGGTGTGCAGAACAGTATTCACAAGAAGAAAAAGCCCCCCGAGATCAACACCTTATTTTTGCAGACCATTGTTAAGCTTGAACATCATTCTGAAAATCTGTCATTTCCTATGGATGTAAGTGTCATGATTATGGAGGTCCAGTGGGCCTATTCCATACTTAGTCAGATTTTAGGATCAGATAATGATAAATTTGTAGTAGAGGTCATGTTAGGTTTTCTATTGACCTTTTTTTAGTCATAGTCCAGTCAGTCAGTCTGTATCAGCTTTGAAGATTTCATTATCGATAATGTGCACAAACAGTTGGTAAATTTCCAATCACTGAAACACTTCAGGTATTACACGCATTTGCTGAGAATGTTCCTAGATACAAGTAAGACAGAATTCCCTGAAGTTGCATTCATCTAAATTGATTGCAAACGGATCACAATGCTTATTTTTATAAATAAGATCGTGTCTAGGGTTTATAGCCTAATCTTCAGCATCGGCCTGCCAAGGGTTTTGGAAGAAATGAAAATCTCTTTACAACCCAACCCAAAGAACAGGGTAGGAGATTGGATGGTGTTCATGCATTCTATTGTAATTTGGGTATATGGTTATCAAGAGGGACCTTACTTTTACCTATATTCTTGACTCCCAGAGTCTTTTCCCTAGAGTTCATCAAACAAAGGATCATTTCAGAAACAGATCATATTTTGAAAATGCACAAGGAATCTAACTTAAAGTTTCATTTCATAATAGGACCCTTTGTGGTAAAGACTAGGTCTTGTTTGCCTCAGATCTAGGCCAAGATCAGTGAATTTAGGTTTGCACAGTTACAAGGGAGGAAATATGATCCACACCGGTTCATATCTAAAAGAAGGTTGATGAGTAGACAAGGTCCCTCTGAGCATGAGCATGTTGAAGGATGTGATAAACTGGAAAATCTGGAAACCTATGCAGATATGGAAGTCATTTTGCAGCCTGAGCAAACACAACAAGAAGATTCAGCCACGCAGCAGATCCAGACACAGAAAAACTCTCCAAGGTTGACCATTAAAGCTCCAAAGATGAGTTTTTATAACAAGAGGAGCAGTTCAGAGGCTCTTGGGGGCAATAGTTAGCAAAATGTTCTCAAGAAAATGAAAATCACACCATCTTCTCAGATGGTAGACCTTGAGGAAGAAAATCCCAAAGAGAAAATGAGCATGGAGATGGTGGAGAGAAGAACCAAAAATGAAGAAGCTAATACAGAGAGCATGCCACAGGGTGAAAGCATCTCAAGAGTTTTCAGCAGCAAGAAACATATCTTTAGTAAGACACCTGGAGCGGTCTACCAATCCAAAGAAGATTTGGAAAACCAATACATTGTGAAAGGAAATCTGGCCGAGTGAAATTAGGGATTTGTTACCTGAAGTAGAGAGGATCTCTCAGCACAAGTCTTCCTTGTTCTCAGTCAGGGATGTACAAATAAAGACATTCAACATAGCAGTGGTAGATGAGGATAAAGTGTCTAAAATGAGGTTGCATTATGAAAAATTGGTGCCCCAAACAAGGTAAAGTTCCACATAAATGCTAGTGACATGCTATATTCAGATTACCTATGTCTAAGTTTGAGGGTTTGAAGACTGAAAACCCATGCACTCAAATTGGATGGAAAATTGAAGCAACAAAAATCATCCAGCAGAGCCTGGTAGACACAGGTCAAAAGATTGGAATTTGAAGGCCCTCAAGGGGTAAAAGATTCCTTAGATGAGAAAGAAAAGATGATCCAAAGCTTGAAGAAGAAGCTGAAAATGTCTACTATAGAACATCCAAAGAAAACAGAGTTGGTTTCTCTAGAGAAATAAAATGAGACAATTATAAAGGAAGCACTAAATTACAAAGCCAAAGTATTGCAGCTAGAAAAGGAAAAAGAGAGTTGGTCACAAGGACATGCAGTAACATCAGACGTAGTTGTTGTTGTACCTTCTATTGCATAAATTGGGCCTAACGTTGATGGACTGGTTCAGGTTATGTCCCAAGTTAGCCTGAAATAAGGGGAAATCAAGAATCTCAGAGGAGATATAGAAAGGTTGCAACAGGAAATGAAAATTAAGAATGAGAAGATGACCCAGTTCCAAAGGGAAAATCAAGAGTTGCAGGAAAGAGTGAGCAAATTGAAAATGAGGTTGAAAGGTAAATGACTTTTGCAGGGAGATAAACATGTAATTTGGGACTCTATCGTTGTTGAGGCTACCAAATTCAGGGTATACCTGAATTTCATAAATGGCAAAGACAACATGGTTGTCACTACCCGAAGCTGGTGTACAGTTGTAAATGAAACACTGGTGAAAAAACCCTTAGAATGGGCCCAAAACGCTATATATTTTCTTAATTTTGTTCCTACTATTGATCTTCAGACCATTGGGGTCAAAGCCAGGACTGCACTAATCATTTGGGCTAGGAGGATCATCACTAAGCACAATTTTCTCAAGTCATTTCAAACCAAATCCTTGCAGATAGAGAAGAGTATGGAAGAATTTAAGGATACATTTGAACAATTGTTTGTCAAGGTCCTCCCGCCATTTTGGGATGGAAAAGGAAAATTACACAACCCAGAACAGTACAACTCCCTCCTCACAGAGTGCATAATGGATCATTCTAAGTTTGACGGTTTGGAAGAAAACTTGAAGGGACCTAGTCTAGTGGAATATCTAACCACATATTTTGAGATTTTAAATCAGTTTAAGATAGTGAAGATTGGGCTACTGACTATGTCTTACGCTACTTGCATTGATCTGGAGATTCTGATAAAGGAAATGATGGATTAGAGATTCCTTCTGACTCATAATGGAAGGAGATCGTGCGGCTGGGTAGGACGAAATGCAGTTTTCCAGGGACCAGTAAGTAACCTCCAGGTGTCACCAAACTAGCAATTTCGACAGGAGATCAGAGAAAGACAGATGGCGCAGAGGAAGTCGATCATACAGAGAGATCCATCCCTAGTTTATGAAACATTTTTTTGTTTAAATCATTGTAAATCGGTTCGCTTACCAAAACCGTTGGCTTGTAATTATTGTAGTCAGTTTTTAGACACTAAAATGCTTCAGTTTCAGCCATTGTAATCGAATTGTATAAGTACTATAAATTATGAATGAGTTAATGTTGGCAGAAGTGCAAGGGAACATTCTTAGTTGTTTTGAACTACATTGTAATTTTATGGAGCTGAATTGAATACATATGTAGAAGCTTTTGAAGTCTGTATGAAAATATTCTAATGGTGGTGATATGAGTTTTGTCTTATCTCATCGTATGTATTTCATGTGTTCTTTATTTCCATTTTCACTATCTTCTATTTAAATTGGTAGTTAAAAGCTTAGAATTCATCTTGTGATGCTCTCTGCTTAAGCAATTTAAACTATGTGAATTTCCTCTTAACTAATTCAGAATTCATTTCAGTAATGCTCTGATGCAGTTATTTGTTTTTTCTTTCTTCTTACACCCTACTCAAACTCAATTAACAACTCAGATTCATTGCCTCATTTAGCCTTTATCCTCTCGAGAGTTCCATTGGACAGTCATTGTTTTCCTTCACTTTCATAATTTTGACTCCATATCCCTAAGAGTCCCTCCCGTTCTTTGCCAACAAACTTTATAAAAACCCCCAAAACAAACCAAACCTAGCCACTGATTCCCAAAGAAATATCAAGTGACACGAGAAATCCCTCTCTGAGTTGAGCAGTCTAGTGCCCAACTCTAAATTAGGTTGAAACAGATACCTATGTCGTTTGTTTATCAGTCGGACAAAATTTACAGAGTGATAACATTCTGGCGTCGTTGACGGGGACGAAATTGAAAAATATTCTCTGGGAAAAATGACTTAAAGATTTAGCTTGATCCCTGAGGGTGACAGTGGATCAAATACCTTATTGGATGAGATTATTTTTTCCTTTGCGACTCCATTACCAAAAGGTCAGTTGCACCAAACAGTGTGAGCTAGAAACCCTGGCTCCCAAGAGAATTCACAGCAGAAGCAACCCAGACCTAGAAGTTGTGATCCCTGTGTCTGACCCTAAAAATCTTGTACATAAAAGAAAATAAAATCCAGTAACCCCAGTGTTGTGTCTAGACCAATATCTATCCTTACCCAAGGACGGAGTGACAGGCATTGAAGACCTTGAGTTTGATGCGAAATTTGAGCAAGCACTATTCAAAACTAAATCCGAATCTTGTTTAAACGAGACTGTCTTTGACGAAAAGAGATTCCAAGATTTGATTTTAGCCGCATCTACCAGGACTATAGTGATCTATGCTCATAACAAATAGCCAATTATACCTCTCACAATAGCCATGGCAGCTATATTTTCTCCTCTCGTACTACCTGCTCAACTACATGATTTACCTCAAGATTATAACCTAAGGATCGAACTATATGATGCTGAAGGCAACATATCAGACCAGAAGCACCTAGAACGGTTTAATGATTTCATAGACTTAGAGGAGGTGGACTTTGAATATGTAAAAATGAGACTGTTTACACAAAGTCTTGCGGGAGAAGTGAGGAAGTGGTTTAGAGCCCTTCCAACATCTAGTATCGTGGATTTTGAGGCCTTTGAAACCAGTTTCCTTGCAAAATGGGGCGACAAGAAAAATCCCTTTCAGTTGTTGACCCAGTATAACAACATGAAGATATCACCTGATGAAACAGTGCAGGAGTTTTCAGCCAAATTCATAAAAGTTTATAATTTGATTCTTGCTAAGGTAAACCCCCCCCCCAAAGCTTCTCATCTCAGATATGCTGATTCTTTTGAAAGTGATTTTGATTTATTATTGAGAGAACGAAGATCTACTACTTTAGATGATATGATGACTGATTCCATAGAGTTATAAGTGAATCTAATGGCTTCAGGAAAGATAAAAATTGACTCTAGCGGGGACATGAACAAAATGCAAGATAAAGCACAGACTTCAACCTCACAAACATCAGAAGAAAGGTTTGAAGAAATTATGAGAAACATGGAGAGAATGGCCCTGGGTAATAGATCTAACCTCAGAGAATAGGTTGATGGTCCACCCAAAAATCCGAGGAGACCAGCAATCCCACAAATTAGACAAAGAGAGCAAAGAAATCAAGGGAATCAGGAAAATCAAGCAGATCAGGAGAATCATCAGGGGGAACAACAAATAAGGCCTCCTTTTCAAAATAATTATGTGAATGAGAATTATGATGGATATTTTGAAGACAACATGAACTATTGTGATGATAAATAAACAGAGGCATTTTTTACTAAATAAGAACACGACCAGCTCATGGATGCAAGTGAGATCTTTTTGCAGGATGAGGATTAAAGGCTATCAGTAGAAATGAAAGATTACCAGATAGGATTGCAAAATTCCATCATGCAATTCCAAAGACAATATAACCTTCGAAATCAAAAAGTACCTCCAAACCCTCCAAAGGGAAACCCCACCAAAGAAGCTCAAAGTAACATACCTTCTTCAAGTCAACCCAAAAAAGATTCTTCTACAAAGGATTCAGTTGCAAAAGACTTTGTTGCGAAGGATTCTGCTGCAAAGGGTAATGTGGACAAAGGAAAGAAGAAAGAAGAACCCCAGAAGAGAATATTGGAGGCAAGGAAATAAAAAGTCACCAAAGAGGTAGAGAAAAAATCATCCTCCTTTAATTTTGAAAGTGAGATGGCCAAGATTAAAATTTTTGTACCGTTCAATGAATTTGTTGGGGTCCTATAATTATAGGCGAATCGATTCTTCGACTGTTGATTTGGCGTTTCTCTCGTGATGACGAAGTCCTGGCTCAGGTGATTCTGCTTCCTCCCTCTATTCTTTCACTCGATCCTCCATCACCATGTTGTATCCTTCATACACGCTGCGCCCTCTCTCCCCTTGTCTTTTGTCAGCCTCCATTATCCCGCCACCTTCACCTGTCCATAAGCAAATAGACTTAGGATAAACAAGAACAGCAATAAAGTTAGTATAGGTTAAATTAATTAATAAATGACTAGTTAAATAATTAATTAAGTTTAATACCTAAGTTAGTAATTAGAGTTAGATTTAAATTAAATAAAACAAATCATAACAAATTGAAAATTAAATAAAAGAAAGTACAAAAAATAAATAAAATAATAATAAAACAAAATATAAATAAAATAACAAAAAACAAAACATATAAAATGTAAAAAACAAAACATATAAAACATTAAAAAACAACACATTAAAAAAAAAACCAACGTAATACATAAAAACATATTAAAAATATTAAAAAAACAAATGAAAACTAGAACAAAATAATCCTAAGTCTATGCATACCCCCTACCTACGTCATACTCCACTCACTACCCATCCCCACCTACCTCACGTCACTCCCACCTACCCCACCTTACACTCCACTCACCCCCCGTACCACACCCTTACATCACCCTCCACTCCCACCATAACTCCCGCCTACACCTAAATCCAATGCATTTTCATACCTCCGTACCCTCCATCATATACCAAACTTTAAAATCCACGCACCATATTTTTTCCGGACCCCCCCTCACCTTCCGGATTTTAACGAGAGGGGGGGGTCCGGAATTGAAATAAACCTCGTACAAATCTGAACGGCCCAGATGTGAGCACCAAAATCAACGATCTATATCGAATTCCGGACCACCCCGGGTGTTCTACATTTAACGAGGGGGGTGGGGTCCAGAATACCGCCCCCCGAATAAAAACCACTTTTCTCAAAATTTACCATTTTTGCCTGTTTTACCACGTCCGCTTCCAGATCGATTTTTGGGAAAACGGAGACGGATTTTGAAAATCCGAGATAGGTTTTTGCTCATCATGGGCTGAATAACAAAAACCTCTCTCAGTTTTTTCAGCGGAGTTACGAGAAGGGGGAATCGAAGACATCTTCGAGGCCTAGTTTTCCAGATTTTCAAATTTCCATTACAGTCTCGATCTTCCAGGAGGTGTCACGGCCAGCTGGGGATGAATTTGGCGAAAACGAAGGAGGTTTTTGTCCAGCACATGCCCATATACAATAACATCTTTCATTTTTATCCCATGTGTCATCATTGAAGATAAAATCATGGCTTCTCGGACCCATTTTTCACAGAAAACCGGTCCGTTTTTCATGGCAGAAAGCTCCAAATTTTGTGGGAGTGGTGGCTATTTTTGGTGAGGCAGTTAAACCAACTTCCGAAACTTATTGGGATGATCTAGATTATTTATTGAGATGATTTTAATGTAAAATGGTTCGACCTGTTAGGTTCCTGGCTGGACTGTGGGCTGTGCTTGGCCATAAAAACTTCTTTATGTAATTTTTGAATGATCAATCAGTGATGGACATGTTATTTTTGCTACAGGATTCTTGTGTGGATGTATTGGTGGTGTTTTTCCTTTGTTAAAGTTTTTTCCTATCATCTTTCCAATTTTTTTTCAGTTCTTATTGTCATAAGTAAGTAAACAGAGCAGAATTTATCATCAGATACTCTGCATCTATCCTTTTAGCAATCTTTATGTTATTCATCAAAAGAGCTCAGTCAAGGAATTCTTAGATGCTCCTTTGCTTAGTTTTTCCTCCCTTATTTCTTCTTTTAAAACTCAATTCGATCCAATATTTCCACTTCCTTTCCCTGTGTAAGAGCTTTGTCCAAATATGAGAATGAATCACATATCCAAGTGCAGACCCTATTTGCCCAATAGCCCTCCTTGTTGTTCCAAAACAATCATTTAAAAACCCCAACCCATGTTCTTCATAACTAGCCTAATATCTCTTCAAACAAAGTTATATCAGACAGAGAGATCCCTCTCTGAGTCTTGGAGGGCTAGATCCAAGACTCGAAGTGGTTCTGATGTTGCCTCTGTGACTACCTCACAGCCTTGGGCAAATTACAGAGTGCTAACATAATGGCGACTCCACTGGGGAACTTTCCCCAGCAGTACACTTCAAGCTCCAGATTTGATCACTGATGGTGGACAGTGACCAGACACAAGAAGGCTGAGATCATTCACCTGGCGACTCCAATCAACTCTAGACAGTGCAAACTCGAAGACACCACTGGAGGAAGAACCTTAATCATGGCCAAGCAGCCAAGAAAGACCAGGTACTCAAGCTCAAATTGCATTCAAGACATCTTTGGTTTTATCTGCAATCATGTTTTGTCTTTTTCTAAGCCTGATCAAAAGTATATTGTTGAAGAGTATTTTGACCATCAGTCAATTCATGAGTCTCAAGAGATCATATCCCCAATTGTATATTATGTACTGGCTCATACTCCTGTGCACATCCCAGATGCACCTGTAGAAACCCTAGTGAGACATAAGCCTCCTGCTTTGTCTCCTACTCCTGCTAAACCTCTGGATGTTTATAAGCCTCCTGCTTTATCTCCTACTCTTGTAAAATCTCTAGATGGTTGTAAACCTCTGGTTTCATCTTTTGTGCTTGCAAAAATCCCATAACGATACCAACCTCTAGATTTTCCTCCCATTCTCCATGACCTCCCTGTCAATTACATCAATAATCTGCCTAGGTTTGATGGAGAAAATGAGAAGATCACTGCTAAAAAGCATATTCAAAAACTTGAATATTTCCTTGACCTTTATGAGGTTGAAGATGAGGATGTCTGTATCAGGATGTTTGCCCTATCCTTGGGAGGTAGAGTCAAATATTGGTTTAAGAACCTTCCTGCTGCTAGCATAAAAAATTTTAATCAATTCATGCAAGTTTTCTTGGATAGGTGGATGGTTAGGGGAAATGTTTTCCTCATCCTATAAGAGTATGAACACTTGAAAAGAAATCCAGGGGAGACAGTACAACAGTTCTCAACCAGATTCAATGATGTGTATCATTCAATACCTGTGGATGTAAGGCCACCTCCTGGTTTAGCTAAATTGCATTTCCCAGAAGCCTTTGATCCTTAAATGGCATTCCAATTAAGAGAAAGGAACACTGCAAGCCTTGAAGAAATGTAGAACATTGCAGTTGATGTTGAGACCAACTTGCTGATCAAGAGGTCAAAGTTAAAGGATAATGAAATGGAGCAGCTGAAGTCATCGGAAGCTAAACTGGAGATTTTGCCCAGTACCATGGAAAAGCTGATGCAGAAGATTAACATAAAAGATGAGCTTGTTGTCCAAAGACATCATGTTCCATTGATTTCAGAGAAAGAAAAGGTCATTGTTTCCAAACGTTTTGCTGCTCATCATGGGTACCGTGGTTTGAATAATGATTCATTCATGTATTCAATTCACAGCACAGTCAAAGATGAAGCTCCATCTCAACTTGTAGAGGAACGACCAGCTGATATGATGTGCATGCTTGACGACATTCCTTACTTGGATTGTCCACCCAAGTGGGATCAGTATGATGATGATCA
>ML776600.1:688777-711263 GCA_009831015.1 Picea engelmannii
ACAGTCAAAGATGAAGCTCCATCTCAACTTGTAGAGGAACGACCAGCTGATATGATGTGCATGCTTGACGACATTCCTTACTTGGATTGTCCACCCAAGTGGGATCAGTATGATGATGATCAGGAAGCTGAAATAGAGGTTGAATGTTTAGAGAAACTGACAGCATGTCATTGGCAGGAAGAGGATCATTTACCATTCAGCTGCGACAATCAGCCCTTGCACAACAGTCATGACAGCGATGAGGAATGTGCAGAAAATGTCAGAGTAAGTGGAGACACTTTGTCCTTATGTTGCTCATCTTTCCAATTTCTGAAAAGAAACTCTAGGTCAGTTGTAAATAGTGAAGACAGAAATGTCTCTGATCAATCAGTTGAAGATGCCATTAAGGATATGGAGACTGTTTTAAACCCAGAATCGCAGCCCTTGACCTACATTGATTTTCAAATTCCGAATGAAAGCTTAAAGCCTGAGACAAACTGTGAGTTAATCCAAAATAACTCTGTACCATTGTGCTTTAATTCATTTCAAATTTTGAAGAAGACTCTTGGACAAGTGTTGAAGGATGAATACAGAAACAAGCAGGAAATTTCATTTGAGTCAATGCAGCAGTCTTGTCAGTCTTTTCAGGATCCAATAGCTGATCGGTTGGATGGCCTGTGTGGTCAAAGTCTTCCTTCATCGTCCACATATGGGATAAAACGATGTTATGATATTGACATGATCAGGCAGTCATCTTCTTTGTCGTTTGCAGCAGAGACATCATTTCACAAACCATCAGAACATCCACAGTCGTATGAGGAAGTGTTGACAGACACAGAATGCATAGGTGAAAAATCGAGTTTTGATGCTGAGTTGTTTGAAGTTGAAAATCAAAAGATGGGCCAAACCTATATTGATCCTGTAGCTACCTATATGGAGAAATTATTTAATACAGGATATTTTTTCGTTGCAAATGTCTTTCCTATTGTTTGGGTTGATCAAATCTTATGCAAGGGAAAGCAAGGTGGAAGTTACTCTCAGGTACGAGTAACAGACTTATTTCTGAGTTTCATCACAGACAGTGAAAGAACCGAGCCACTAAATCAACTGTTGGATTGGCTCCATTGGCATTTTTCCATTACCTAGTTGAGCAATGATTGCAGTAGGGCAGGTAGGAAAAAATGAATAAGCTTAGCATTCCGAGCATCTCTTTTTCAGCAGTGTTTAGCTTAATTTGGTTTCAGTTGCAAGATCAAAACATGTACATGTTACAGAATAAGAGTTTGGGATCAGCCCAACGGATAAAGCTCTGGTCTGCATGCTCAGAAGTCTGTGGTTCTTGACACCTCCTGAAAGAAGTTGTCATCCCCAGGTGGAGCCTATGTTGGGGTCCTATAATTATAGGCGAATCGATTCTTCGACTGTTGATTTGGCATTTCTCTCGTGATGACGAAGTCCTGGCTCAAGTGATTTTTCTTCCTCCCTCCATTCTTTCACTCGATCCTCCATCACCCTGCTGTATCCTTCATACACGCTGCGCCCTCTCTCCCCTTGTCTTTTGTCAGCCTCCATTATCCCGCCACCTTCACCTGTCCATAAGCAAACAGACTTAGGATAAACAAGAACAGCAATAAAGTTAGTATAGGTTAAATTAATTAATAAATGACTAGTTAAATAATTAATTAATTATTAATTAATTATTAATTAAGTTTAATACCTAAGTTAGTAATTAGAGTTAGATTTAAATTAAATAAAACAAATCATAACAAATTGAAAATTAAATAAAAGAAAATACAAAAATTAAATAAAATAATAATAAAACAAAATATAAATAAAATAACAAAAAACAAAACATATAAAATGTAAAAAACAAAACATATAAAACATTAAAAAACAACACATTAAAAAAAAAACCAACGTAATACATAAAAACATATTAAAAATATTAAAAAAACAAATGAAAACTAAAACAAAATAATCCTAAGTCTACGCATACCCCCTACCTACGTCATACTCCACTCACTACCCATCCCCACCTACCTCACGTCACTCCCACCTACCCCACCTCACACTCCACTCACCCCCCGTACCTCACCCTTACGTCACCCTCCACTCCCACCATAACTCCCGCCTACACCTAACTCCAATGCATTTTCATACCTCTGTACCCTCCATCATATACCAAACTTTAAAATCCACGCACCATATTTTTTCCGGACCCCCCCTCACCTTCCGGATTTTAACGAGAGGGGGGGGTCCAGAATTGAAATAAACCTCGTACAAATCTGAACGGCCCAGATGTGAGCACCAAAATCAACGATCTATATCGAATTTCGGACCCCCCGGGCGTTCTACATTTAACGAGGGGGGGGGGGGGTCCGGAATACCGCCCCCTGAAGAAAAACCACTTTTCTCAAAATTTACCATTTTTGCCTATTTTACCACGTCCGCTTCCAGATCGATATTTGGGAAAACGGAGATGGATTTTGAAAATAAGAGAGAGGTTTTTTCTCAAAACGGTCTGAAGAACAAAAACCTCTCTCATTTTTTTCAGCGGAGTTATGAGCAGGGGGAATCAAAGACATCTTCGAGGCCTATTTTTCTAGATTTTCAAATTTCCATTACAGTCCCGATCTTGCAAGAGGTGTCACGGCCAGCTGAGGACGAATTTGGAGAAACCGAAGGAGGATTTTGTCCAGAACATGCCCATATACAATAACCTCTTTCAATTTTCTCCCAGGTGTCATCATTGAAGAGAAAATCATGTCTGCTCGGACCCCTTTTTCACAGAAAACCGGTCCGTTTTTCATGGCAGAAAGCTCCAAATTTTGTGGGAGTGGTGGCTATTTTAGGCGAGGCAGTTAAACCAACTTCCGAAACTTATTGGGATGATCTAGATTATTTATTGAGATGATTTTAATGTAAAATGGTTCGACCTGTGAGGTTCCTGGCTGGACTGTGGGCTGTGCTTGGCCATAAAAACTTCTTTATGTAAGTTTTGAATGATCAATCAGTGATGGACATGTTATTTTTGCTACAGGATTCTTGTGTGGATGTATTGGTGGTGTTTTTCCTCTGTTAAAGTTTTTTCCTGTCATCTTTCCAATTGTTTTTCAGTTCTTATTGTCATAAGTAAGTAAACAGAGCAGAATTTATCATCAGATACTCTGCCTCTGTCCTTTTGGCAATCTTTATGTTATTCATCAAAAGAGCTCAATCAAGGAATTCTTAGCTGCTCCTTTGCTTGGTTTTTCCTCCCTTATTTCTTCTTTTAAAACTCAATTCGATCCAATATTGCCACTTCCTTGCCCTGTGTAAGAGCTTTGTCCAAATCTGAGAATGAATCACATATCCAAGTGCAGACCCCATTTGCCCAATGGACCTCCTTGTTGTTCCAAAACAATCATTTAAAAACCCCAACCCATGTTCTTCATAACTAGCCTAATATCTCTTCAAACAAAGCTATATCAGACAGAGAGATCCCTCTCTGAGTCTTGGAGGGCTAGATCCAAGACTCGAAGTGGTTCTGATGTTGCCTCTGTGACTGCCTCACAGCCTTGGGCAAATTACAGAGTGCTAACAGAATTAATCAAAAACACTGAGTATAGAAATAAGATCATCAAAATGTTGAAGATGGAACAAACTTATGATACCTTGAACATACAAGATGATCACCCAGCCATCTTATTTGGCCCACACGTGGAGGAAAATAGTGATACTGAAGAAGTTCCCCCTTTTTATGTCAGTCTAAAAATCCATGATATGACTCTGCACAATGCTATGTTGGATTCTGGAGCATCTCAGAACCTGGTGCCCAAAGTGGCCATGGACCAATTGGGCCTGGACATCACACGCCCTTATAAATATCTGTTCTCTTTCGATTCAAGTAAGGTGAAATTCCTTGGCCTGATCAAAGATATGGTGGTGTCTTTGGCACAAATACCAGCAAAAAACATGGTTATGGATGTAGTGGTTGTTGATATCCCTCCAAAATTTGGCATGTTGTTGTCTAGGTCATGGGATGCAAAATTAAAGGGAACTCTCTAGATGGACATGTCATACGCCACTATCCCTGTCTTTGGTCAAGAAAAAAGGTTGTACAGAGAGGTTTTGCTTAAGTACATGGTCATCAACCAGTCATAGCCTAGTAATCATCCCATCTATTCAATGGAAATTGAGTTCGGGTCTTCCATTTTCTTCAATGACCTGTGTTCTGAAGAAAAAGAACTAGAAAGCGACATGGATAACAAAGAGAGATCTGATCAGCAGATTCATGAATATTCAGAGTAGCAAGATGAAGGAGAAGATCATATATGGAAGATGAATTTCAATGGAGATTCCTTCAAAGAGGGAGTTGGAGTTGGCGTATGGATCAATCACCCCAAAGGAGACTCAAAATTATGTTCTTACAAACTTGTTTTTGAATGCACAAATAACATGGCCGAATATGAAGCATTAATATTGGGGTCGAAGGATTTGAAATAATTGGATGCCAAAAGAATTGTTGTACATGGATACTCAAAGCTAATTATAAATCAAATCAAAGGCATATACCAAGAAAAACACCCCAGACTGAGGGCTTATAGGAATTTGGTACTAGACATCATTGAGAAGTTTCCATAATGTAATCTTTTATCAATTCCAAGAGAACATAATCAGGTTGTTGATGCCTTGGCTACCTCAACAGCATTTTTCAAAGTTTCAATTTTCCCTGACAGAAGTTACAAGGTTGAGGTCAAATACAAGCTAGCAGTACCAGATAATATGAAGCACTGGCAAGTTTTTGAAGATGACAAACAGATAGAAAGCTTCCTCAAGATGGAGAACGAATTCGAGAATTTGAACATTGATGATGAATATTGTGATGAAGAAGTAGATGCACCTTCTTTCACCACAAATGGTTACTTTGAAAATCAGATTGCAGGTAGAGATGTCGTTTAGCTAAAGAGAAATATCATTCCCAAGGGGCTGGTCCCATTGGAGAAACTCTTTGATAATAATGATGTGGCTAGAAGTCCAAAGATTACAGTAAATGAAGGGGATGTGGAAGATTGTGATATTGGAACTCCAGAAGATCCAAAGATCAATAAGTTGTCTAGAACACTCATCCCTGCAGTCAAGGAAAGGTATGTCAAATTAATGAAAGAATTCCCTAGTGTTTTTTCGTGGAGCTATGATGAGATGAAAGTCTATGATACCAATATAATTCAGCATGTTATCCCAATAAAGGAAGATCACAAGACATTCAAATAGAAATTGAGAAGGATAAACCCTTTGTTTCTACCCTTGATTGAGAAAGAAGTAAAGAAGTTATTTGAAGCGAAAATCATAGTATCCCTGAGATTTTCCAAATGGGTGGAAAATCTGGTGCCAGTCAGAAAAAAGAGTGGAGAGATCAGGTTGTGTGTAGATTTCAGAAATCTAAACAAGGTGTCTCTAAAGGAAAACTACCCATTGCCTAATATGGATCACATTTTACAAAAGGTGGTAGGCTCCTAGAAAATGCCAATGTTGGATGGTTTCTATGGGTATAATCATATTATGTTGCATCCTGATGATCAAGAAAAGAAAGCATTCACAACACCTTGGGGAACATTCATGTATGCCAATATGCCTTTTGGGCTCATGAATGCAAGGGAAACATTTCAGAGATCTATGGACATATATTTTGCTTACGAGAAGGACAAGTTCATTTTTATCTACCTGGATGATATCACTATGTACTCTACCTTGGATGAGGAACACCTTAAGAATCTAAGAAAGGCATTTGAAAAATGCAGGAAGTTTGGTATATCATTGAATCCCAAGAAGTCAAATTTTTCCATGGAAGAAGGAAAGTCGTTGGGTCATATTATTTCGAAAGAGGGGAAAAGGTAGATCCCAGCAAATTTGAAGGAATCTTGAAAATTGGCATACCCATAAGTAAAAAGGAGGTACAATCTTTCCTGGGAAAAGTGAATTTTCTGAGAAGATTCATCCCTAATTTGGCTGAAATCATAAAACATATTACCAACATTCTCAAGAAGGGAAATGAAATAAAATAGATTCCTGAAGCCAAAAAGTCCTTTGAAGACATCAAGGTGGCATTGACCAAGGTTCCAGTATTGACCAAACCTAATTTTGAAAAGGATTTCATATTGTTCTCCTTCGCCTCGAAACACACAATTGCTAGTGTTTTACTCCAGAAAGATGACCAAAATTTTGAGAAGCCCATAGCATATTATAGCAATACGTTGAGGGATTCTCCTCTGAAGTATGAAATCATGGAGAAGAAAGCATATGCTTTAGTCAAGGCCTTGAAAGAATTCAGAGTTTACATCCTGCATTCCCATGCTACTTCTTATATATCCAGTAGCTCAGTGAAAGACATCTTAACCTAGCCTGATCCTGGAGGAAAGAGGGGAAAATGGATACCAATGCTATTAGAATATGACCTTGAGATCAAACCCACCAAGTTGATCAAAGGACAGGGGCTTGCGAAGTTGATGGCACTGACCAATTGTGAACTCTTAGGAATAAATTTCATCGTAGACCTGTGAGAAGGTGCAAAAGAGGAGAGGATGACTCCACAAATATCCCAAAAATTTCTTGACTCCACATGGTATGCAGATATCATCTTTGTTTTGAAGAATTTGCAGGCTCCTCTTGAATTAAGTAAAACAAAGGCAAGGTTCTTGAAACTGAAAGCAGCAAAATTTTGTATAGTAAATCAAACCCTATATTGGAAGGATCGTGGGGGAATTTTACGGAGTTGTTTGCTAGAAGAGGAAGCTGAGAAGACCATCAAAGAGTTACATAAGGGTGACTTTGGAGGTCATCATTATTGGAAAACCACTGTGCACAAAATCTTATGAGCTGGGTTCTATTGGCCCAACATATTTTCTGATGTCTATAAAGGGGTTTCAAGATGCCATGAATGTCATATTTTTGAAGGAAAAAACAAATTGCAACCTATTCCTTTGAAGCCCATCTCTGTGGAAGCTCCTTTTAGACAGTGGGGTCTTGAATTCATAGGGGAAATACATCCACAATATTTAGACCAACACAAGTGGATTCTAATAGCAACATATTATTTCACTAAATGGATCAAGGCAGTACCCACCAAGCAAGCGACGGATGTTATCATCATCCATTTTTTGGAAGAAAATATTTTGTCTAGGTTCGGATGTCCAATCAAAATCATTACAGACAATGCATCAGACTTTAATTCTAAAAGGATGGAGAAATTTTGCAGTGACTACAACATAACACTTGGCCACTCCACTTGTTATTACCCTCAGGGAAATGGGTTACCTGAGTCATCAAACAAGAGCCTCACCAGAATTATAAAAAATTTGTTGCAAGAAAATAAAAAGGCTTGGCACTAAAAGCTCATTCATGCATTATGGGTTGATAGAATCACCCCAAAGAGGTCCATCGCCACCTCACCTTTTCAGATCATCTATGGCACTAAAGCAATTTTTCCTACTACATTGGGGTTGCCAGTAATGAGATTGTTGCAGGAGAAATATGCAGAGACAGATGCCACATGAAGAAGGAAGGATGAACTCATCAGTGTACAACAAACCAAAGAAAAATATTTCGACAATACTCAACTGCGCCAAGACAAGATCAAAGAGGCTTTCGATAGACATACCATGGATAACTTCAAACCAGGAGACATGGTACTAAAATGGGATGCCAAAAATGAATATAAGGAAAAACATGGGAAGTTTGATCATCTGTGGTTGGGACCATTCAAAATTGCAGCATACCGTGGAAGTAATGCCTACATACTACAGGAGAGTAATGGAGACATCATTGGAGGAGGGTCTATGAATGTCAGGTTCCTCAAGCATTATATCGTTTAAACATCATCACCCCTTCCATTCATTTTACATAATCGTTTTGTGTTTTATTTTTGCATGAAGAAGTTGAAATAAAAGAAGCATAGTTGAAGCCTGAGGTGAAGGCCCTGAGCTGTGTTGGGTCGATTTAAATTTTTTTGAATAATGGTTGGTGGATTTAGACTACACAAATGAATCACTGCCCAATGGGTAGGCACTTGGTATACCGTTCTTTGCTACCTTGCAAGGAGGATAGCATCCCCAGTTGGAGCCTATGTTATCAACATAACAATTTTCTTTTGATGGAATCCAAGTCTCAAAATTTGGCAAGGATATACATCGGTGTGGAGGTGCGATAGTTTGGAGGACCAATTCACATATAGCGGAGAAAGGGGTAAACATAACAGAGACGCGGAAGTGATGGAACCCAGTGGGCATAGATATTACACATCCCAGATTGACGGTCAGGAGACATAACGAGCAAGAAAATAACACGAAGGTTAAGCATTAGAGAGCAGGTCAGGGAAAATATTGTGGTTTTAGCCCGTATACACGTGGTGCCACAAGAGGCATATCGGGGCGAAAAGTGGTCTACCCGAAACTGTTTTACCTCGCCCCCGATATCAAAAAGCGCATATAAAAGGAGGGCCCCGGTAATTATTTTATGATATTTCAAATCTTTTGAACGTTTGAAAATTAGCACAAATGCTCTGTCTAACTGAAGCTCAACAATAAACTAGACTCGCGCATTCTCCGCTAATTCACAGATATTTTTCATCATGGCCATGAATCCTGTCATTTTATCTATAATAGAGCAAGATCCCACCTCTAAAGAATAATCCCTAATTGACAGGGACTCCGATATTTTTGACATAGAAATAATTGTCTCACACATTTCTGTATCTAGAGCCAATTTGTTAGACAATGTCGAGAAACAAATACCCTTCCTTGAAGTGGCCCAAGCATACATAACCCCTTACGTCGTTGAAGTCGTGTTCCCTTTCCCAGAGTTCATAAGCTGGTGTGAAGAATAGTATTCACAGGAAGAAAAGGTCATTTTGAATAAGTTAGGGTCAGAGGTCGTGTGAAGAATAGAGAGCCCATCAATTCAACACGCTCTCAGTACACCAGAGTCTTCCCCCGCAGTGTCGGATCCCTTCGAGGAAGAGAAAATAATCACATTTAATAGAGAGTGCCCCCTCGAGGTCAAAACCTTATTTTTTCAGACCATTGTTAAGCCTGAACATCATTCTGAGAATTTTTCATTGCCTATGGATGTAAGTGTCATGATTATGGAGGTCCCTGTGGACCTGTTCCATACTTAGTCAGATTTTAGGATTAGATAATGAAAAATTTGTAGTAGAGGTCATGTTGGGTTTTTTGTTGACCTTTTTCTAGTCAGAGTCAAGTCAGTCAGTCTGTATCAGCTTTGAATATATCGTCACCAATAATCTGCACAAACACTTGGTAAATTTCCAATCACTAAGACACTTCAGGTATTACACGCATTTGCTGAGAATGTTCTTGGAAACAAGTAAGATAGAACTCCATGAAGATGCATTCATCAAAACTGAATGCAAAAGGATCACAATGCTTATTTTTATAAATAAGATCATGTCCAGGATTTATATCCTGATCTTCAGCACGGGCCTGCCAAGGGTTTTGGAAGAAATGAAAAGCTATTTACAACCCAACCCAGAGAACAGGGTAGGATATTGGATGTTGTTCATACATTCTACTGTAATGGGTATATGGTTATCAAGAGGGACCTTACCTTTTACCTGTCTTCTTGGCAAAGGATCATTTCAGAAATAGATCATTTTCTGAAAATGCACAAGGCATCTAACTTAAAGTTTCCTTTCATAATAGGACCCTTTGTGGTAAAGACTAGGTCATGTTTGCCTCATATCCAGGCCAAGCTCAGTGAATTTGGGTTCGCGCAGTTACAAGGGAGGAAATATGATCCACACCAGGTCATATCTAAAACAAGGTTGATGAGCATACAAGGTCCCTATGAGCATGAGCATGTTGAAGGATTTGATAAACTGGAAAATCTGGAAACCTGTGCAGATATGAAAGTCATTTTGCATCCTGAGAAGACACAACAAGTAGAGTCATCCCCGCAGCAGATCCAGAAATAGAAAACCTCTCCAAGGTTTACCATTAAACCTCCAAAGATGAGTGTTTATAACAAGAGGAGCAGTTCAGAGGACCTGGGCGCCAGTAGTCAACAAAATGTTCTCAAGAAAATGAAAATCACACCATCTTCTCAGATAGTAGACCTGGAGGAAGAAGAGCCCAAAGAGAAAAAGAGCATGGAGATGGTGGAGAGCAGAACCAAAAATGAAGAAGCTAATACATATAGCATGCCACAGGGTGAAAGCATCTCAAGAGTTTTCAACAACAAGAAACATGTCTTTAGTAAGACACCTGGAGCGGTCTACCAATCCAAAGAAGATTTGGTAAACCAATACAATGTGAAAGGGCGAAGGTGGAAAATATCCAAAGCAAGTTTCAAAAGGGGCTTATCGGTAGAAGCATGGATTGCTCTATTATAAGAGTGTTGAATGCATATCATATTTTCATCCCAAGTCCTTGGATGCTTCTGATTGTAACCCCTCAAAATTTGTACAAACTTCATATTGACTACTCATGTCTGTCCATCTGTCTGTGGGCGGAATGTTGTAGATATATTCAACTTCATGTCCATGTTCTCCCAAAGAATATTCCAAAAGGAACTAAAAAATATGGTATCCATGTCTAAGATGATTCTCCTTGGTATCCAAAAGTGCACCCAAAATTGTTCAAAGAACATGCTTGCTACTTCTTGTCCTTTGATGGTCCTTCTAAAAGACATAATAATACACATCTTGTGAACCTATCAACTACTACCAATAGATAGTCATGTCCCTTCCTAGTTATTTGAAAACCACCCAAAAAGTCCATGCAAATGATTTCCCAAGGTCGAGTGGGTACAAGTAAGGGATGGTATAAACCTTTCTTCCTATTACTAGGATTGATGGTACAACAAAGCATGCATCCTCTAATATACAATGCTGCATCTTCTTTCATTCTAGGCCAATAGACACGCCTTTCTAAATTGGCAATTGTCTTCCCAACACCAAAATGTCTTGCAACCTTGGAGGTGCCAAACTCTTAGATAAACTGCAATATTTCACATTTAGGGACATGGAGCTTGTCTAGCATGTAGAGAAACCCATTTTGGAGATGATAGTTATCCTTACCATCACCTTCTTCTACATGAAATTGGTTGTGTGGCTATTGAAACACCTCTTTAAAGTCCTCATATTCTATGTATTCTTGTTTGTATACATCATGGGTAAAAGTATCCATGTGCATAAGAGTTCCCAAATATACAATCTTAGATGTGGGTGGCATTGAAATCGTGTCTGCCAAATTATTAGTGTTTCCCTTTGTTGATGTTATTATAAAATCAAGGCAAGGGTAAAGGAGAATACACTTGACAGAATTTGAGATGAGAGAGTCTACACATAGAGGTTTGGATCATGAAGGATTGTGATTCAAGGAGATATTGTATAGGTGGAGAAGGGCTTCCATATAGGGATCATACAAGTCAAGGAGAAGAGAGAACAAAGGCAGTTGCAAGTGGGGTTCAGTCAATCTAAGACACAAGAAAGGGTTGCATCATACAGAGATCGTCATATAGTATTTCCCTACATGTGTTAAAGAAAGATTTGCCTCACCCTATGCAATCTTCCAGAGAGGGATTTATTCCATTCCCCCATGCAGACTTACTTTCCCTGATTGATAAATCCAGAGACAAAAATAAATATTTTTCCACTTATACGCACCTTACAAGCTATACAACAAGCATATACGTTGGCTGCTCCACTACAGCCCGTGTACATCAGGATTTGTGCCAGAAAACCAAAATTAAATGTCAGGTTTCCATGTCAGGACAGGATATCTCTGATCCTTGACCTTCCATATACTGGAAATGTTCTAACTCGACCCTTTAGTTGCATTTTGAAGGATATAAATAAGCCAATTCTGAGTTATGGAAAAAGAGAGAGAATTCAACTTTGAGAGCAAAGTTACTCTGGAGAAATTATTTACTTCATATTGAGTCTGCGTCCCTTTGTCCTTTAAGTCTGAACATAGTGTTCATCCCCCAAGCTCTTCCCTTATTGATGGAGAACCTCTTTGTCTCCCTTATATGAGCTTGCCTTTGGTGGAGGATTGAAGCGGTGGAGGCCCAGTTGGAAGGAACTCAGTTTCTTGGTTCTGAACCGTGCCAACACAGAAGTCTGTAATATTTTCACTTATGCTGGTCATTTCTTAATAGAAATACTCCTTTCCCGTCCAATTGATATCTTGCAAATATATGTATTATGATCCATGGGCATGTTTGTTTTGTATATTAATGGATTATGCTATCTAATGTACTAACCTATTATATTATCACTATATGCTTTCTCTGCTTGTTTGTTGAGAAGTTGTTGCAGGTATAAAGCTTTGGGTCGAAGTGCTCAACGATGGACATTAACAAACATTTGGATGAGGTTAGCCTCTTTCTTACCTCCCTTTCACATTAGTTTATATATCATATGCTGGAATTGAGTCAATTTCTACAGTCATACTTGTATGTTATGGTTCACCCTAGACATAGATAGATTTTCCTCGTAACATAATTGGCGACCGTACTTGGGATGAATCTTCTTTCATAGGGTTTGAAGTACTTTTCTCCTTAGATTGATTGTGTTTCTATTGTGGTTCTTGTCGTATCATTGCTTGACAGCTCTTGTTCACTCTGGGTCTACGTTTTCATCCTTTCTCCCTTGCCTGGCCTTGCTTCAAATCATAAACGCGCCTTTTTGCTTGACATTCGCGTATACACGTAGGATGTATCATTGCAAGCTGTGTATATACACTCTGTTTTCCCAAACAGTCGCGTAAACCTTTCTTCCTTGCATGTTTTCTTGGTCTGATGTTTGTTGGGTGGGATTTGATGCTTGTTGAGCCTTCTTAGGTCCTTGTAGTTCCTGTTGAGTGCCTGTGGGATGACAGGAAACCCTCTTTTGGTTCGATTTTAGGGCGAATTTTTTCTCTTCATGTTTTCATTTTTATTGTCCTTGTACATTGGGATGGGTGTTTAATTACTTGATATCCTTCTTATGTTCTCTCTTTTATACACAATAGGGATTTATATCAAGTTACTTTTCATTCCATGCATTTTCAGTTTCGATAAATTGAAAATACAAAAAATAGGCATTTTGCATTACTTGGCATTTTTTGTCTTTTGAGTTTTCATCATTAGCTTAGTGCATACAATAAAACATTTTATTTTTTACTTCTGAATTGCAGAGTTGAATTTGAAAATTGCATCGCTTTTAGGAGCATATCATACATTAAAAGTTAAAGTTAGGAATTTGCATTATTGTCATATTTACTTTCTTGCAGAGTCATAACACCATGATTTTCATCTCCATACCTTTTTGAGTAATCACAGCCATAAAATCAACGCTATAATTTAAAATTTATTAGTAACGATTTTATTTTCTAGGGTGCACAAACTAGCCTAGGATTTAGTGCCTTGGAATAGGATTTTTGTGAGTCAACTTCTCCAAGGCAATTAAATCAACATATGTGTCTGATAAAGGGAGTTTAGAAGTCCATTGTATAATTGGTAAGATCAGGAGGCTCCACTCACACTGAAGTTAATCATGAGGTCACGCAAAGTTGGTTGAAGGGATATCCCCCTGATACGCGCCTAGCATCAAAGATATTTCTATGGATTTATTCGTATTTGGGGATCTTTCTAGTGCCCATACCTCCGTGAGAGGCGGTGCATTCAATTTTTTGGGCTTTTCTACCCTGCCCATATGGTGATCTGGACTTACGACTGCTCTCATGTGCATCAGTTATACAGTGGTTTATTAGTTGCTTGACTTAGGTATATCATAGGTTACTTTCAAGGGTTATTCTGCAAGTACCCTAGGTCATATAGGGGTTGGACAACACACAACCTTTATGGAGAATTACCTCTTCAGGGGGATCTTACCGACTGGTTGTTAAGCCCACGAGGGCCCCTGTAACTGATCTTGTTACCTCCAATATTTAGCGGGGAGTCTCAAGCCCCTCTTGGGTGAGACATACCTTCTTTAGGGAGGGAGGCCACTCAGCCACTTTACCCGATTTGCATGCATATTAGCCGTTTGAATTTTGGTGTTCTCTTTGCTTACTAGTTGGCCTTGTTATATATTTTTTATCTTTAGATTCTTAAGTCATCGTGGAGTCGGACCAGACCCCCCGCCGGTTCCGTCGCTTGTTACAGTTACCACCAGATTTCGTATCATTACCTTCTAAAAGGCATAGAGTTATTATACATGGTACACACACGTCCACCCTTCAGACTTGTGATTCTACAAGGATGAGTACTAAATCTAGTCTTCAGAATTCTGGGAGCCTTTCAACTTGCATATCCACTATAGTTAATGGCACACCTTCGACTCTTGCAACCTATATGGTCATAGTGTCAGAGGTACCTGTCATTCCTATGTCTCGGCCTATAGTTAATGCTCAAGCTACCACCTCAAACCCCTTTGGGTCTCTAGGCCACTCACTGGGCTACAATGTTCAGTCCATCCCTATCGCTTCTAGTCCATTTTCTTATGGTATGCCTAACTTCACTTCGCAGTTTTCGAAATCCATCCCAACTGCTGGCCCTAATGCTAGCATTGGGCTTGGGGGCAGTACACCGCCCTACACTCCTTTTTCATATGATGGATCTCAAATCCCTCAAATGACTCCTAATATGGGAGGTATGCCTACTTTTAACCCTGGGTCCAATCCTCCTACTTCTGGGTGGAATAGTCAACCTGGCGAACAAGATTTGGCTCAAGTTTCATCCTACAATCCTACCTCCTCGGTGCAGATTCTGACCAATACATTTGGCATGATGAATCTGCCTCTATCCTCTAGTTTCCAACATGGGGGAGGTCAGTTTCACTCTTTGGCCAACCCCCAACCTGGATCTAATCCGGCTAGGGGAAATTTCTATAACCCTCAATAAAATATTCCAATTGGAATGATGCCCAACCAACCTTATATGAATCAGTGTTGGACAGGGCCATGGTTTTTACCATAACCCTGTATGGCCTCCAAATCCACAAGCACAATCTTTCCTGGGAGGATGGGGCCAGATGTCACAAACCCTTCTCCCTTTTCTGGTTACACTTAAAATGCTAGATTTAGCTAAGTTAATGAATGACCCTGTGAGTCACAATCCTACATGGCCCCTGGTCTCCACCAAAATTCCTTCAGACATCCTAAAGTTCAAGGGTAAGAATGGAGAGGATCCTGGTGATCACATCACTACCTTTCACCTTTGGTGCTCATCAAACTCCCTTAATGACGAATCTATTCATTTGAAATTATTTCAACGCACCCTCATCAGAGTTGTTGTGAAATGGTATATTGAGATATATAGGGGGGCATATGGGACTTTTAGTTAGTTGATAATGGTCTTTCTTAACCACTTCTAGTTTCCCATTCATTATGATGTTGGCTTAGAATTGTTGTCAACTTTATTCCAGGATACTACCACTCATATATCGGACCATATCCAGGAGTGGCGTAGATAGAAGAGGATTATTAAGACCCCTATACCCCCGGACTTTCTTTCATAATGGTTTCTTAAATATTTGTATTCTCCTATATCGAAGGACGTTACTACTTCTGGGGTTACCACTGAGGAGGAAGCAATCTTTAGGGCCCAACAGTTAGATTTGATTTATGCTCAGTATGGGATGTTATACCATCTTCTTCCTAACACACCGTGGTCTACTTATGACCCTAGGAAAAATCCCAGACCTCGTGTCGATGGCATTGTAGGTTACACCAATGTAAAGTCCATAGACTCGGTGAAAAACCAATTGAAAGAGTTGTCTTTAATCCAGTCTGCAGGAGGACTAGCCTCGTCCTTGTCTTCCAATCCCACTCAATCAGTGGATGTACACTCCATGCAATCATTAACCAACCCGAATGGTAACCAGCAACTAGGAGAGAATAATAAGAAAGGACGCAATAACCGTAAGGGTGGGAAAATGGTAATAAACCCAAGGACAATAATAATAATGAGAAGACGGGTAATAATGCTCGAGAGGGAAAATGAGAAAAATGTAAGGTGAAGTTTCCCTATAAGCTTTGCACAGATGATCACCTTATCCATTTGTGCCCCAAACTTGCAGAATTTGTGAGGCTTTTAGCTCAATCGCTCGTCGTGCTGACAAATCCACTCACACATAATCATCACTTAGCCTTGAGCTCCTCGAATGTCTAAAATGTGGTTGGTGGAGGTCAAAACTAGCAGTCGCAATATGACGACCGTTTATGTATGAATATGGTCGATGTGAAAATCGATGTAGCCACTTGATCTCGAGACTATAGTTCTAAACAAACTATTCTTGGTCTAGAATCTCCTCCTCCTTCGAAGACAAATTTATAGATTGAGAAACCAGAGCCACCGCCTCGTATTCCGAAAGGAGTACTCAAGAGCTCTACCCATAATCCAAATGCTAGAGCTGCCTGGAACTACTCTATTGTTGAGGACATGGGCCAAACCCCTTGTGTGATGTCGGCTTTGGAGGTACTCTAGACATGTCCTTCATAGAGGAATGCCTTACTCTCTGCTCTAGGAGTTCTAGAACCCAGTGTCTCAAAGGTTATCAAGTTTGACTTCACAGATGTTAAGCCTCGCTTACCTTACCATGTGGCTTTCCAAATCCATGTGGAGTATTCAAATTATACCATCAAACGTGTGGTTGTTGATGAAGGTTTTTCCACGTGTGTGATGTCCCTAGCCTGTTGGAAAGCTCTTGATTCTCCGACCCTTTCCAAGTCATCGAACATGTTGACTTCTTTTGATGGTCATTCCTTCCACCCTCACGGTATTCTCCCTGCCTTTCCGATCCAGTTAGGTGGGTAGACGGTAGAGGTGGAGGTAGAGGTATTTGATGCACCTCTTGATTATAACTTGTTACTAGGTCGCAATTGGACATATGTTATGATCGTCGTCATATCGTCCATCTTCTGTATACATTTTTTACCTCATGAAGGGAATATCGTGACGATCGATCAGTTATCCTTTGTGTGCTCTAGTTCTAATGCATCTTTTGGACAATCGATCCCTGTGATCAAAAATTCTCAACCGGCAACTGAGAATATCGGTCTCAGAATGTATTCTTCCCTTATGCGTACTTTCGACTTCTCAGCACCGAACCATCAAGTTTATTCCATGTCCAGTAGGCCCGTATCGACTAGAAGGTCCATTCCCTTCCACACGTTTTATTTTGATGATCTTTGGACCCTACCTTCCCCGACTTTGTCTTGTGAAGGATAATCGCATGTTGGGCTGGCCATGCCACTATCAGCAGTAGAGATTGTGTATCAAGTTGTTTTTGACTCTTCCACTGATCCCGATCTTGTTCCCTCACCGATGGACGAGGAGGATCTCGTGTCTAGGCCCGTGTGGGCCACCTCATTGTATTGTTCACATGATTGCCTCAATGGGACTTTTCCTTCAGATGAAGACATCATTGAAGCCATGAATGGTTCCAAAAAACCTTGGGATGATATGCATCATCGCTCTTATTTTCTCCGAGAGCTTGAAAGAATCGAACAAGACAGCTTTCGATCTACTTTGAGTGAGATAGTCGGTCAAGTCGTAGTTCCACTTGATGTGCATGGAATTTATGTCGAAAGAAACATGGGGAGTATTTCTCCTACCATCCAGATCGACATCTCTCGTACCCCTTGCAACGTTGAAAATGTAAATATCGATGCAGATTGTTCGCCAGAAGAAATCTTGACCTACACCGATCTCTTCAAGGAATTCTGAGACGTATTTGCTTGGTCCTATGAAGAGATGTCAGGGATCGACCCTTGTATTGTCGAACATGATATTAAAACTTATCTGAATGATAAACCTGTTTGGCAATGTCTTAGAGATGTCAACCCTTGAAAGGCCCCTGCTATTAAGGCAGAGGTGGAGAAGCTACTTAATGTTGGCTTCATCTACCTGGTTCCTTTAACCGAATGAGTATCCAACCCCGTTCCTATAGATAAGAAGCAAGGAACCATCCATGTATGTATAGATTTTAATGACTTGAACAAGGCCTATCTGAAAGACAACTTCCCCACACCTTTCATCAATCAAATTCTTGACGAGTGTGCAGGAAGCGAATTATTTTATTTTATGGATGGATGGATTTTCAGGATACAATCAAATTCAAATTAAACCTAAGACGACATTTATTTGTCCTTGGGGTACTTTTTCATACCATAATATGCCTTTCCTCCTTAAAAACATCGGAGCAACCTTTCAACGTGCCATGACTTTCGCATTTCATGATCTTAAGCACATAGTCGAAGCTTACCTTGATGATCTTGCTACTCACTCTCGCAAGAGAGCAGATCACGTTACTCACCTTCGGCTTGTTTTCGAAAGATGCCATTATTATAGAATCTGCTTGAACCCTCACAAGTGCATCTTTTGCATTAAGTCTGGTCGTCTTTTAGGTTTTCTAGTTTCTAAGACTGGGATCATGGTAGATCTGCTTAAGGTTCAGGAAATACTTCGGTTGCATCCCCCGCGCATGATTAGACAACTACAGGGTCTACAGGGGAAAGATAACTTTCTTCATAGGTTTATAGTGAACTATGCCACTATCACTAAAGGTTTCATGCGTCTTTTGAAGAAGGATTGATCCAAAAATGAAGGTATTACTGATAAATCGCAAGTTAGTTTAATGTATTTTAGGCATTGGATTGTTAAGAATGTGAAATACATAAAGCTTATTATCTGGTTGCGGAATATCAAATGTGACTTTTACTTTATGCATATTAATGAATAAAGAGATCAACCATTAATATCCATGTTGAAAATGAAGAGAATAGAACAGAAAAACAGAAAGATAAATAGAGACAAGAGGTTGATAACGGAGTTCACCAATTGTTGGCTACGTCTCCGGGCCCGCTTCCAGGTGGAGGACCTCTTTATTGTTTTTTAAAATGCTCAAAGTTCTCTTACATAAGCTCTTTGTTGTTACATAATGTGCTTCAGATCTACTGTGAAATACCTCCTTGCTCAGATTCAAGCATGCTCCATCAAATTCCTCTCAAAAACATGGCAAAAATGCCCCTCAAAACATGAGAAAAGGCCAAAATTTACAAATTGCCCCTTCAAAATCCTGCATCAAAAAGTCATCCTCCAAGATTCAAAAAGCCTTTTTTTTATAGTTTTCATGCTCAGATGAGGAATCCCAACTTCCCTCAAGATCTGGCCTCTTTTTGAGATCAAATCCCCCTTCAAATGGCCTCAAAATTCTTAAAAAAAACAATATTTGGGCATAATATCAGGCAAAAATCAACACTGTATAGTTAAAAACCCACTTTTCATTAAAAATACACAGTGTAGCCCCATTGGGCTATGCACAGGCCCCCTATAACTTGTCATATGAAGTACATATGGCCAAGCGCTGACCCATTCTCTGTGCTAGGTCCTGGTTTTGGGCACTCTGCATAGATCCTCGGCCCACAATAAACCATGCACTAAGGGATAGGCCCTCCAAACTGGGCATGTGGTTATATGAATTCACCAAGGTTCAAGGGCTAGGCCCTATCCAAAACTCTCACGCGCAAGTGGAGCACCTATGTCTTGTGTTGTGGTTGCACATTGCAATATAACCATGGGCTGGGGCTTAGCCCCAACCCCCCTTTCCGCCACCATATAATATATGCAAATTTAAATAAATTTAAACTTGTTTCATTTAATAAGTAATATGTCTGGCGCATTGGTGTTGGGTCATTTCTCAAAGTGTGGGCTTGGTGGGTGGTCGTGGGTTCAAAACCCATGGACCCCCAAACATTTTTTAAAACTTTCCATACGTGTTCTGACTGGGTGCCATGTGGTTGCCCATGCCTAGGCCACATGGCACCACCACATTTGCCCGAATATTTAAAATTGTCACTCTTCCATTGGTCCAAGTCTACATCATCTACCCAGTCAAATGTCGCCACTTGTCTCTGCCATGTCAGCATCATGAGATAGATTTGATGATGTCATACTGATGTCAGCATTGACTTTTTCCAGTTGACCCTTTGACTTTTTAGTTGTTTGAGAAAACGGTCAGAGTGCGATAACTCTCGCATACGGTGTCTATTTGAGAAAATAGATATAATGCTGGAATCAACGCGATGAGCTGGTCGTAATGGAATTGGTTTCATTCAATTATGATAACTTTGAGTTTTGAGCATTTTCTGAGCCTGGGGAGCCTCTTGGATCATTCCTCCCCACTTTGGAAGCTTTTGGACCACCAAAAGTCTGCTTTTACTCAGGTAAGAAGTGAGGGTACTTCCTCCCCACTTGTCCTTTATCATCCATCCTTTCTGCTTGGACAATAATCACCTGACTAATCACAACAAACATGAAAACTGAGATAGCATTGTTTATCAAAGTAAGCATCCCATCAATTGCACAATCATCTACATTCTTTGTCGCATTTTGTAGCCATACACCATTGAACAGCAGCAAACTAAACAATAATGCTGAGTATGTGAATGAAAATGACAAAACATGCTTCCCCTTCTGCACAGGAACAATAATCCAATTATGTAGTTGAACCTCATGTTGTACCTCCGGTGACACTTCCTGATTGTTTGAAACATATTGAACCATCTCATGTTTAGCATCACTAACTTCCTATTTTGTTACAGACATAAGTGTTAAACTTTTTCTTGCATTTACCATTCTTTTTAACTTCCTTGTAGCTGCAAAAGATCTGTCAGTTTTCATGCGATGAGCACGAACAATGTACTCTTTCCCATCTTTCTTGAAGCAATATTTATTATCCTCCCTGTAGAATATGGCTTTTCTATCATAAATTTATGGACTTCCCAGTACAATTCCACATATGTCCAGTGGCACTATATCAATCTCTACTTCATCAACATAATTAGAAGTGATTGCAAACTTGATTTTACATTGCTTGGTTACTTGTAAATTGTTATCACCGCATATCCATCCCAATGGATATGGTTTAGGATGTGGCTTAGTTTCAAGTCCCAAGTTATTTACAACATCTTCACTGATTAGATTGGCTTGTGATCCATTGTCTACAAGAGTATCAACTTTAACATTATGTGTTATAACCCTTATGTGGAAAAGTTCACTCCTTTTACACTCATCATTTACAACAATTGATTTAGAAGAGCTAGTACTTGCAACAAAATTTATACCTCAGATTCCCATAGCTACACTCTCTGTCTCATCACCGAAATCTGATCCAAGATTAACTTGAACTATCACAGTTGTGGTATTGTTCCTTCCATGGTTGGCATACTTCTTTGGCTTCATCTCAGGATGTAATATCCAACAACAATCTTCATCATGGCCTACTTTCTTGCAATGCTTTCAAGTAGGCTTCTCCTTTCTTGTTGTGGTTGTCTTCTTCTCTTTCTCTTTCCTTTCCATGCATCCTTTCTTTGCCAAGTATCTATAGAAAAACTATCACCAACATTCCCTTTACTTGATTCAATGTGAATGGCTTGTACACATATTTCATCAAAGTTAGAAGGATTTAGCATAAGAATAGTGTGCTTGAGATAAAAATGTAAACCACCAATATATTTTAGGAGTGTCTCTTGTGTATATAACGGAATACCCAAATTTAATTCTTTCTTACGAAATATTTGAGTATATTCTTGTACACTTTGACCTTTTGATTGCCTTAAACATTGCAAATTCATCATTTCTTGTTGCATGTAAGCTAAAGCATAAAACTGTTGTTTTAATGCAATAACAAAATCATTCCAGGAAGAGAATGTTTTACCACTTTTCTTAAGATCATCTCTAGTTCTGCTTTCCCACCATATGAGAGTTATGCCTCCCATTTTGAGACTTGATAGTTGGATCTTAGTTTCATCATCAACAATCTTTTTTATCCTGCAATAGACTTCTAATTGTCTCACCCAATTATCTAGCTTTTCTGCATTTAATTCACCATCATAAGTGGGTAATTGAAACTTTACATCTAACTTTAATAAAGGCATATCAGAAGAATGATGAGTTTTCTTAGGTTTCTTATCCTTGGAGGGATGTACACTTTCTTCACTTGTAGATGATGAGGATGAAGGAGAAGAAGGTTTCGAAGGTAGATGTTAATATTATGGTAGCTGCGGGAGGTATTTACCCCCATGTGTGAACCTGATGAGAATAGAAGACTCCAGAAAGTAAGAGAAACCCTAATGAGTTGGCTAATAACCCTAGAAGCCTTGTCGGCTCAAGAAGAAAATTTATATTAGACTATTAGCCTCCAAGAGAAGAAGTCTGCCAGAATTAATAATAATATAATGAACAGACACATACCCAGAAAGAGAAGTCGGCCCCAGTAAACTGGCAAGATTACTATAAATACAGGGCGCCAGTTCTCATTTTTCACATCTCAGGACTGCAGTTTTCCAAGTTGGTGCGCACAGCAGTTGCAGTTGGTGCACAGATTTGGAGGAGGGTTGCAGGTGCAGCTGCAGCAGTAGCTAGTTTTAGTATTGGCTTGGATATCTCTTGGCTAGGGTTTGGAACATCTGATCAGTCTTTTGTGATGCGCTATCCTTGGGGATTGATGCGCTACTCTTTGTTTGGC
>ML776600.1:723286-734535 GCA_009831015.1 Picea engelmannii
TCCATTGGAGAGGGAAGGGACCCAAGTCCTCTTTCTCCATTGTGTATCTTTGGATTTCATCAATCAGACCAGCTTATATATTGGTGATATTGGTCCATTGTCATTTGTTTTTATTTTTGTTCCTATGCTCATAGTTTCATTTAATTTTTGTTTAATTCTTGTTAATAGCTTTGTTGTTTTCTTTCTAACCTTTGACCATACAGCTGTCATGACTAGCAGAGCCCAACTAGGCATGTAAGAACTCACTTTTTGCTCATCAAACGACGAAAAGAGTGCAAACAATCATGTCAAAGACAAATACAATTTTGAGTTAAAACCCTTCGTTTTGGTCATTTGCATGCCTGTACGCGACTTCCTTTTCACAAAGTCACGTGTAGGGCTCAATATACACCCCCTATAGTTAATACATGGGCATATACCTCGTCGTATACGCGACCTAATCAAATCCAGCCTGCGTACACCAAAATCTATGCTTTGCGCTTTAAATAACTAAAAATTTAAGACCTAATTAAAAAATGTAATCCATTGAAATTAAAGAGGAAGAGATCAAGAATTACCTAATCCACATGGCTCATAATTTCATTGTCAGATGCTCCCGCAATCGGCGTTTGAATCTTGGAGGAATTTTGGTCCAATTTGCACTAGTTGGGTAAAAAATCAAAATGGTATAGTAATTTTTTATTTTATTACTATTTATAAATTATTTCTACCCACTTTCTATAATTTTAAGCCATTTTTGCACCTAATGGACTAATACAAAAGTGGATTGAGTTGGTTTTTGCAGTTTTAACCTAGGATTCTTGCAGATTTCAGTGTTATGTTGACCGTTTGTCACCTTAGGCAGGTATATTCGTTACCCGGCATATAGGATAGGTATCCATTCCTTCATGCATTTCTGCATTATCCTTTAACTGTCACTCTTTATGCCCTAGATACGAACCCATTTGTTGCGACACAGAACCTTCCATATGTCATAAAGTCATGTCATTAACAAGTGGTAGAGACTTACCAAACATGGGTGCCCTAGTTAGATCACCTACTGCATTTGGTACCCATGCAGAGATTTTTTCTTAGGACCGGGAGTCCCTCACAGCAGATACATGACTTTATCCTGAGCCTCATTTCTCATTCATAACCATGATGTTTTATTACCCGAGGACTCCCAAACGAGTCTTAGTTAAGCTCTTTTCCGACTTGTCTAAAAAAAAATAGCGAAAATAATGTCGAGTGATTTGTCCCTTTCACACTCGTTAAAATTGGATTTGAAAGATAATGAGTCTTAGTTAAGCTCTTTTCCGACTCATTATCAAAAAGTGAAAAGATCGTCGAGTGAACTTGTCTTTTTTCACACTCGTAAATTGATTTGAAAAGACGTCTATTTGGCACAAGCTTGTCCCTTTTTTACACCAAGTAGACTAAAAGACATAAAAAATGACATTTTTCGGCGTTAAGTTGTGATTGCATCTCATGCCCCAGCTTGCAGTATTGAGCCTATAGCAAGTTCTTGCTTTGTGTTACAAACCGTTCGCCTCAACATTTTTGCATCCTCAACCAAGTAGAGCCTTGTTTATATCCTTGCAATTTGACACCCTATACCTAGGAGGGAACATTCCCCCGAGTGTCCATCTCCTGCATGCACTTCCCTGCATTGAGCATAGGTACGTTCCACTGCTAGAACTAGTTTCTCTTACTTGCGACACTTGTTTCCTCCTCTATATCATAACATTCGTTTGTTATGAAAAAACAAAAAAATATGGGCGGGAAGGGAGTATTATCTTATATCAGCAGCAGTCATGTCTCCTTTGAACAGAGAACAAAGTTATTTGAGTCCATTCATCATAATTTTTGGATTAGGATGGCCTTAGGAAGTTGATCTCGTTACAGAGCCTTCTCTACCGACTAGTTACTCTTCCCATCTCTACAAAGAACTTCATTGATGCCTTCTACATCTCATGATTTTATCATTGGGTCTATGTTGCCAGAATCCCCCACATGTCTCATGCTATTGTTCAAAGGAAGTCTATCAACCTATGTCAACCACTCCTTAGACCTCTTGACTTTGCATGTCGTCCATACCCTCAGTTTGTTTCAGAATCACATGATACTTTAGTCCTATCATGCACCCTGGCCCTACTTCCATCATTGGTAGGTAACCTTGAACCCAACAGTCGACATTTCATTATTGGTCATTGACTGGGTGGTTTCCCTTGTGTTCGATGGAAAGACATCTATTCACACATTGGGATTAGTTCAATGTCTTGGATTCCATTAGCCTTATTGGTGGTATCCTTGCCTTTGTTAGCATTTTTTCATCATTGGATGTTATTCAAAGGGTCTTTTTCGTGTACCGCTTGCACTTGGCACATGCGAAAGACACACTGGGTCCTTGGTTCGTGAAACTTGTTCTTCGTCTGATTTCCACAAAATCATGAAGCTCATGCTTTGTCCCTCGTGCTGACTGATGAGAGATTACTTAATTGTCTCCTTTCAGGGGGTCTCTTTCCATCAACTTCATCCCATTTATTCTAGAAATAGGACCTAGAGTCTTATGAGTACCTTGAAGCTTGCAGTCATTAGTGGCAGGCTCTCTCGCCATCAATAGTTGGGAATACATCATTGTCTCTTGATCGATGGATTCTTCAGGTGTTCGACATCGACTCCTCTATTCACACTTGTAAGAATGTACTCGGTGCCTTGATACCTACTTTCATTCTCAGTAGGTTGTCTCGCATTTGTTAATGGTATACATCAATGAGCGGTAATCAAACGATGTCTCATTGTGCTCGACCTCAACTGCTTTATTCACATGATGTAGACTTGCACCTTTGGTGGATTGTGTAGAAGACTTGAAGACATCACTATGTGGCCACAGCTTTCCCGAGTTGTTGCTTCCTCTGACCTCACACATTAGGGGGCATCTATTAAAGAAACATTTGCCTCACCCTATGAAATCTTGCAGAGAGGGACTTATTCCATTCCCCCATGTAGACTTACTTTCCTTGATTGATAAATCCAGAGACAAAAATAAATATTTTTCCACTTATATGCACTTTGCAAGCTATACAACAAGCGTATACGCTGGCTGCTCTACTACAGCCCGCGTACATCAGGATTTGTGCCAGAAAACCAAAATTAAATGTCGGGTTTCCATGTCACGACAGGAGATCTCTAATCCTTGGCCTTCCATATACTAGAAACATTCTGACTCGGCCCTTCAGTTGCATTTTGAAGGCTATAAAAAAGCCAATTTTGACCTATGGAAAATGAGAGAGAATTCAACTTTGAGAGCAAAGTTACTCTGGAGAAATTATTTAATTCATATTGAGCCTGCATCCCTTTGTCCTTTAAGTCTGAATACAGTATTCATCCCCCAAGCTCTTCCCTTATTGATGGAGAACCTCTTTGTCTCCCTTATATGAGCTTGCCTTTGGTGGAGGATTGAAGTGGTGGAGGCCCAGACAAAACGAACTCGGTTTCTTGGTTCTGAACCGTGCCGACAGGGAGTCTGTAATATTTTCACTTTTGTTGATCATTTCTTAATAGAAATGCTCATTTCCTGTCCAATTGATATCTTGCAAATATATGTATTATGATCCATGGGCATGTTTGTTTTGTATATTAATGGATTATGCTATCTAATGTGCTAACCTGTTATATTATCACTATATGCTTACTTGCTCTGCTTATTTGTTGAGAACTTGTTGCAGGTATAAAGCTTTGGGTCGAAGTGCTCAACGGTGGACATCATCAAACGTTTGGATGAGGTAGACCTCTTTCTTACCTCCCTTGCACATTATTTTATATAGCATATGTTGGAATTGAGTCGATTTCTACAGTCATACCTGTTTGTTGTGGTTCACCCTAGCCATAGAGAGATTTTCCTCGTAACAACGTGTACATGGGTTCCGGTGGAGACAGGCGCATATACGCAGGTATGCAGAAGAGACAGACGTGTATACCTCAAAAAGCATGCAAATCTGGGTCATATAGTGGAACGAACATTTACAGGTTTTTCTGCAATTGTATTTCTCTCAGTGGGCCATTATCCCTATTACGGGAGCCTTGATTTTAGCATAATAAAATCATTCTCAGCACTGGTTTTCCCTCCGGGTTTTTTCCAAGGGTATGTACCCAAAAATATTGGTGTTTATTTGTGCATGATTTGGTTTTCAGTTTTTTCTTCCACCATCTTTATTTGAGTTGAATATTCCAACAATGTATTTTTGTTTTGTGAGCTTCTAGTCTGATTTGCAATAAGGAAATCACTAGATAAAAAGATACCTAGGTGTTGGGGTAAGAGGTTTTCAACATACTTGATGACTAGTTGAAATTGTTGCAAAAACCCCATCCACTTGTAATGTCTGATTTGTTGAAGCTTACTCTAGGCCTACAAATACTAAAGTGGCTAGTGATCAGTGTGAATAATAGGTTCCTATCCCATCAAATAGTGCTTCCACTTCTTACCATCTTGAACTAAGGCATAGATTTTTTTATCATATGTAGGGTAGTTTAGGACTCCCCCACGAAACATCTTGGAATGATAACATACCATCTTACCTCCTTGCATCAAAATTACTCCCATAGCATACCCACTTGCATATGTCTCCACTTCGAAAGGTTTATGCAAATTAGGCAATGAGAGAATCAGTGCTTGACCAGTATTTCATTTTAGCTCGTCGAAACTCTTACTAGAAACTCTTACCATTGGTTATTGTGGTGTGGAGTGGCATAGCTACCACTGAAAAATGATGTTATGAACTTCTATAGGAACCATGATGCCCCAACAAATCTTCTAACTTTAATTAAATTAGTAGGAATAGGCCACTTCATGATGGCCTCCATATTTGCAGGATCTCTCTTAATTTCCCCTCCATCTCTTCCTAGTGGCCTAGTATTTGACATAACTTGATAGTTGTCTAGGTTTAAGGTTAGGGTTTTTGCATGCCTCAACCCTCAATTAGTGTTAGATTTTTGGACCCTCCAGAATATTCTTCAAAGTCCACACGTGACTAGCCCCACAAAAGTAAGTAATGGGGGTTGATGTGGCATCCACTTAGTACCATGGTGGTCAAGTTCAGGGTAGATCAACTTGTGAGAGGCATAACTTCCACATACGAACTTCAATTAGGGCGATTTTTGAACCATTGGAAATCTATCGGTGTGTAGAACAACATCGAGGGGCTAGGAGCTATGCTTGGAATTTTTTTATCCCAAAGAGTGTCATTTGATGCCTCAAACTAGCTCTAAAGGTTATCAACCCCAAATCACCACATTCAGACTTACCCCTAAAATGTGCCCTGGAAGAAAATTCCTCCAATTTTTCCATCCAAAAAGTACCAAGATAGATGACGAATTATATAATGATCCATTCTGGATCAAACAAATTTACCTCATGTTCCCTAGGTTTTTGGATGGAGAACAATGTTAACCAACATTTGTAATAGTGGTTGGTAACCTCATAAGAATTGATAGGAATGGATCCCATGACCTCCCTAGGCATTACACCTTAGGAAAAATGGTCAAAACAACTAAGCTATCAAATGGGGATATGGACTGCTCTATTATAAAAGCATTAACTATAGATCAAATTCTCATCCCAAGTCCTTCGATGCCTATGATTGTAACTCCTCAACAGTTGAACCAATGTTTTTTTCACCACTTTGATCTATCCATTTTCTTATGGATGGAGAGTTGTAGATCTCTTTAGTTTTGTGTTTAGATTCTACCACATTTTTGTCCAAAATGCCTTGAAAATGGTTGTATATTTGTAAGAAATGATGCTCCTTAGTATCTCAAAATGCACCCAAATGTATTCAAAGAGAAGATTTGTTCAATCTTGTCCCTTGATGGTATTTTTACAAGGAATTAGAATGCATATCTTACTAAATATGTCCAATACCACAATGAAATATTCATGTCATTTCCTCGTTCTTGAAAAAACACCCATAAAATCCATGGAGATACACTCTAATGACCTAGTAGGCACAAATAAGGGGTTGTATAGACCTTGATTTATATTGTTGGGTTCATTGGTACAACAAAGTATGCATTCATTAATGAATCGAGCTACCCATCTTGGCCAGTGCACATACCTTCACAAGTTGGCTACTATTTTTATAACACTAAAATGACATACAATTTTGGAGGGATAAGCCTCAATGAAAATTTATGTTTTTTCTCCTCTATACATACACAACTTTCCCAACTTGGAGATAGTACTCTACCTTTTCCTTATTTTTCAAGAAGTTAGCTTTACAAATGTGGAAATATGTACTTGAGGTTCACATATTTTGTGTATCCTTCATGGGTAAAATGATCCATGTGTATAAGAGTACCCAAAGTTGTAATCTTAGTTATTGGTGTTCTTGACATCACATTTGCCATTTTGTTATTGTTGTCTTTTTTTATAGATGAGACCACTACAAAAATCTCATTTTTTGTTTGAAGTGTATCGCTGGTTGAAGCTTACCATGGGCTTGCAAGTATTCCCAAGATTGATGTTTAGTGTGGATGATAGTCTCATTTCTCATTAAATAGTGCTTCTACTTCTTAACAACTTGTATCGCCACATAAGTTGTTGCTCCCATAACATACCTACTTGTATCCAAATTCCACCTTCACTTCGAGAGACTTGTGCAAGTTGGGAAGTTCTACGGACAAGAAATGACATAACATACCTACTTGTATCCAAATTCCACCTTCACTTCGAGAGACTTGTGCAAGTTGGGAAGTTCTACGGACAAGAAATGAAAGCAATAGATTGCAATCAGGGCATCTCTTTATTATATTCAGTATCTCTCCGACTCTTGCGAGATGGGACTGGCCACAACAGAGGCGACTTGCGGCAGCTTCTGTGATAGGACTGACGACAATAATGTGGCGACTTGGTGATTATGATAATAAATATTACTTACCTCACTCTGTTCGTCACGCACACTGTGGCGACTTGTTGAAGATGATAATAAATATTACTTACCTCACTCTGTTCGTCACGCTCACTGCTTTTGCTTTATTGTGCCGCAATGTCGCCACATTTCAAGTCCTAATCACTGAATTGTCCTCTCTCAAGAAATGCTTCCCTGCCTGCCTGCCTCGGGCCCCAAGACAAACGACCCAGAGCAACAAAGTCTACCGTTACATTTCGGTTATCGAGTAATCTTAGATTACTGTACTGCCAGTCAGCTAGAATCCAGCGGCTGCATATGCCGCTGTATATACCTTCTAATAAGTTGGGAAAACAATGTGCTGATTTTATGACGTTTGTATCTACGAAACAGAAGTCGGTGGATACTGGAGTCGTCGTCAGAGAAAGATGCGAGAACGATAAACAGAAACGCAAAATGAGACAGAGAAGTAGATGGGCTGATTTTATGACGTTTATATCGAATGAGACAGAAAGTAGATGGGAAAATAAGATACTGGAGTTCTCATCCGAGAAAGATGCGAGAACGATAAATAGAAACGCAAAGTGCCTTTTCGAAGAACGCAACGTTGCGAATAGCCGCTGATGCCCATGATGGAATCATTCGTTATGACGCCATTGATGATATCAATTCGCAATAATAAGTACCAAATGGGCTTGAATTTGGTGGATGAGCTCATAAACCTTGGTACGTTAATCACGCTATGAAGCCGGTGCAGATCTCTTAAATAAAACACAAAATCTGATACGTATCAGTCGTCCAAGGCGGGCCAGATCTGATCAGTTTCATTATGGAAGCATTTGTGTAAATATGATATTATACTTTACATGTCATTTCACGTCATATCAAAATCCAATTGATAAACACGATCTTCACTCACCGTCAACGATTAACTACCACGTTCACTTTTTTTTCCCTTGGGGCCAAATGGCCGTCACAGGAATCAGGGTTCTTGCAGTTGTAGCAGGATGGCGATCAATATGCAGCATGTTGTAGAGTTTTTAAGACTGTAATGGCTGATATATATATTGTCTTGGTATATATGTCAGGATATATTCTACGGTGTATATATCATCTGCCACAGTTTTAAAAACTCTGTAGCAAGCTGTATATTGATAGTGGTAGTAGGATGGGTTGATTTCGGTATACATGCTAATTAATATCTGTAAATTAATCACTCTATCATGCTGATTCACATTGTCTTGATTCCAACTGAATAAGGGCCTATGAAAGAAAAACCTCTTCACTTCAATCCAATTAAATAAGACATTTGCAATAAATAAAATAATTTTTTAATATCATTAAGTTAAAAACATAGTTGCATAAGAACTGCTCCCGGCATTTTTAATATCTAGTTCCCAAGCTCCCTAAGTTCCGGGAGCTTGGGAACTAGTTGGGAATTTTTTCAATTGGCTGGAAACTCTTTTGGGAACTTGGGAGCTTTTTGTGAGCTTCAACATCAAAGAAATAGGAGCTTGGGAACCAGTGTCCTAAAAGAAGAGCTTTAAATTATAATTATATTAAATTAAAATGTAAATTTATTTATTCCTTTATTACAAACACATAATTTCATACAAATATTTTCATTATATTTATTCAAAATATCACTATAAAACTCAGACTAAACTACACTTAAATATTATTTAAAAAATTAATGAAGTAAAAAAACTTAATAATACTCACTTTATAGTTGTGAACATGAAAAACTTTTAATGCATTTATGTTTTTCTTCAAGCCCAAACTAAACACAAGAAAGTCGAATAAAGTCTAATAAATCAATACCCTATCCACCACAAACATTTGCTCCACTCTGTAATTGATATCAACCAAACATATCATTGACTTTCATTTTATTTTCATATTAAAAGAATAGTATTATTTTGTTTTTTTCAATAAAAAAAGAATAATGTTTTAAATTTACAAAGATGTTTAAAGTTTATATATGTAAAGTTTAATTTTAAAAAGATGTTAAAATTGTATATATGTATTTTCAATTTTGTTTCTCACATTTGTAATGGAATATTTATGGATATTAAAGTTTTATTATTGTGTTGAATATATTCATATAATTATTAGCACTAATTAAATTAGTAATTTTAATATTGTAGTTGTTGCAGTAGGAGAAACATTATCCTCGATTCAATTTCAATTTTATTGAAGTAAGATTTAAAATGTATCAATATCTCTATACATTGTGATTTATATTTTTCATATATATATATATATATATATATATATATATATATATATATATATATATATATATAACTTCTACTCATTCCGGACACTAGTATCCACGTTCCCAACTTTTCCACGTTTCAAAAACTAATGTAATCTAAATTCAAAATTTAACTCATCAAAATTATACTATAGTGATATAACAATATTTCTTTTAATGTTTTTAGATTATAAAAATAAATTTGATTTCTTACTAGATTTAATAAATTTAGTAATTTCTTACTAGATTTTTAAGTTGAATAAATGAATTTTGATTTTAATAAATATTAAGTATCCTCATTAATTTCAAAATATATATATATATATATATATATATATATATATATATATATATATATATATATAATTTTAATTATTCTTATTTTTAAATATATTTAAAAAATTGAAATAATTTTATATTAAATAATATTTTTTTAATATAAAAAAAATAAAAAATAAACCTTTTTCTCTCCTTTTTATGGTGAAAAAATAATGTGTTTGTAAGTGTCCTCTCTTTTCAAGTTATATGTTTTCACCTTTTCTTTTCTTTTGGGTGCATGGAATTTATTTAATATTATTAGTTCATGATACAGGTTTTGTGTTGAATACTTTTTTGTTTTTGGGTTTACAAAAAATTTCTAGTTTTTTTTTCATAGTTTAAATTTGTTGCTAGTCATTTAATTTTTTTTCCTCTGGTTTGATTAGTTCTTCAAAACAACATTTTAGTTCTTCAAAACAACATCTTATTGTCTAGTTAATTACAAGAATTTAATAGGTAATTTAATTATGTGTGTTTAGTGGATGGCTAGAACAGGTACATATACCACAATTTCAAAAGCTTGTGTTTAGCAGATGGTTGGAACGGGTGCATGTACTTGGAACGGGTGCATGTACTAGTCTCAAAGACCATCACAATTTCCAAAGCTTGTGTTTAGTGGATGGTTGGAACGGGTGCATGTACGAGTCTCAAAGATCCAATACCATCACAATTTCCAAAGCTTGTGTTTAGTGGATGGTTGGAACAGGTGCATGTACCAGTCTCAAAGATCCAATACCATCACAATTTCCAAAGCTTGTGTTTAGCGGATGGTTGGAATGGGTGCATGTACGAGTCTCAAAGTTCTGATACCATCACAATTTCTGAAGCTTGCTACAGTGGGAAATTATTGGAATTTAAAGCCGTGGGCTAGACTATATATATATATATATATATATATATATATAATTGTCTTTCGATTTTCAATAAATTTAGTACAATCAATAAACTTTGAAGGGATTTTTTGTAATGTATAGCATGATTCTCTGTGATAGCTTTCACAGATTACAAGGCGTTTTAATTGAATTCTTTTGTTCTAATTAATTGATGAATTCTTTGGGTTTGATCACAATATAGTGTGCTATAAGCGAGGAAGGCTAGGTTCTTCCAAAGTTATATGTGTTGCGGTTGGCGACTTCCAATACATCTGGTTTTTGGGCTTGTACAAATCTATGAGAGTGGGTAAGAAGTCTTATGCATCTAGTATCTTGCTTTTAACCAATTGTCTATCATATTAATATATGTATTTTAGACAAGTGCAATTATTTTCTCTAGTTGTAGTTTGATAGAATTTGTTTTATGCATAGTGCAACTACTTTTGTTGTGTTGTTGGTTTTTTCAGAAGCATGTCAAGTCACCTAGGGGTTGTTACAAAGACTTTATAGGCTGAAAACAATAAAAGGTGGACAGGGAGAGAATATTTGTTATTTTGAGGTTGTATTGTTTGCTTTGTTTTTGCATTGCTTGATGTGTGTATCTACCATGTCATCTGTTATGGTTCAGAAAGACAGAGTTGTTCTGAATTTGCAAGTGTTGTGAGTTGCAGGAGTTCTAATTTTCGGGTTCTAAGATAGAAATAATATAAGTTAAGCACAAACAAATAAAGTGTGTTGTTGTGAGCTTGTATTTTTCTTCTTATTTTGCAGTTACTTGATGTTAAGGAGATAGTGCAGGTATACAGTTAGGAAGAAGTGCATTATTTTTCATGTGTTGTAGAGCAATGTTGTTATTAGGTTGGATGCATTTCTGTATGGTGTTGGAGATTGTTCAGTTGATGCATTGCATTGTGCTCC
>ML776600.1:748312-762517 GCA_009831015.1 Picea engelmannii
ACGAGGTCTCGTGCAGACAAGCTCGCACCCCCCCAGACTGAGGGTCGTACCCGGTCGAATGGAGGAGGAGGAACCCCTCTCACGGCTCATCCCAGCCTTTTAGTGCATGCGCTAGGGTTGACACTTGTCACCCATGGAACTGCATGCGTTCCACCAGCACGCGTTCCTCCCACCACTTGGGAAACCACGTGTCCTTCCAAAAGGACTTAGGATAAAATATTATGCACATGGATTTTTTAGGAAATAATATTAAAATATTATTCCAGGCCTAAGCCCCTAGGCTCAACACTCAGCCCCTTTCCCACCTTCCAGGCCCTAGTTCCTTGCCCACTCTATGGACGCTCATTCCCCCTTCACTCATTCATTGTGGTCGGTCTGCACCTGGCGGTGTTTATATTTTATTGATTATTCTGCATACATACAAGTACAACAGCAGGCTCCTGGCCCTCAAACACTTAGGCTTCCTGGCCTAGCAACCACATAAGCCTTCCATCTTATACAAAACTTGGCTCACCAGCCTATAGAACACATTTACAATTCATTGCATATATCATGATCGGTAACGGGGCTCGGCCTTGGGGACACTACAATCCCCCTCCCCTTATTTTTGCACTATCCTGAGTGCAACTTTACATTGCATCTATAAGTTCTTCAAAATTTTCAAAAAGGTGCGGGTACTCTGCCCATATAACATCTGCATGCTCCCATGTCACGTCCTCAGGACCGTACCAGGTCAAATGGACCTTTACAAGCTCTATAGCTCGATTCCGGAGCCGTTTGCTTTTCCTGTCCAATATGCGCACAGGATGCACTTGCAGGACACCCTCTGGTTCCACCTGAATCACATTCCAATCGATAACATGATTAGCATCAGGTACATATTTCTTAAGAAGTGAAACATGAAATACATTATGTACAGTCACAGATGCAGGTAATGCAAGCATGTATGCAACTGGCCCAATCCTTTCCAGGATCTCGAATGGCCCACAAAATCTTGCTGCCAACTTGGCACAACTTCCCAATTTCAGGGAACTCATGTTAGTTTTCACTTTCAGGAAAACATGGTCACCCAATTTAAATTCTCTATGGGTTCTATTACTATCAACGTAACTTTTCTGCCTGTCCTGGGCAGCTTTCAGATTCTATTTGATTTTTATCATCTGATCTTCCATCTCTTTGAGTAGTTCAGGTCCAACTACTACTCTGTCAGCTGGATTATCCCAGCTCACTGGAGTGTTGCACTTTCTTCCATAAAGTGCTTCGAATGGGCTCATCTTCAATGATGCATGGTACCCATTATTGTAGGCGAATTCTACCAAATGCAGGTAGTCTTCCCACCTTGATGGTTTATCCATCACATACATTCTCAGCATGTCTTCGATTACTCGGTTTACTCTCTCTGTATGTCCATCAAACTCAGGGTGATACACTGTACTAAAGTTCAGATTCGTTCTGAATCCTTTGAACAGTCCTTTCCAGAAATTCGAAGTGAATTTCGGGTCCCTATCAGACACAATTGTCTTAGGAATTCCATGCAAGCGTGCAACTTCTTTTAAAAAGATTTCAACAACATCTACTGCTCTGTGGGTGGTTTTCAGTGGAATAAAATGGGCAACTTTAGTAAGCTTGTCCACCACCACCATGATTGAATCATGCTGCTTGCTTGTTCTGGGCAATCCTGTGATAAAATCCATTGTTACCACGTCCCATTTCCACTCAGGAATAGGTAAAGGTTGCAACAACCCTGCTGGGTGTCTATGCTCAGCCTTAACCTTTTGGCACTCCATACATCTAGGGATGTATTCAGCAATTTCTTTCTTCAACCCCGGCCAAAAATAATGGCTTTTGACTGCTGCCACAGTCTTTTGATATCCAGGATGACCAGCATAAGTCACGTTATGCATTTCTTTTAGAATTGCCAGCTTCAATTCTCAGTCATTAGGTACATACACTCTGTTTTTATACATAAGTAAACTATCAGTTCCCAAGGTGTAACTTTCCTGGTTTTGTGGATTCTCATGCTGTTGTAGCTTTGCTACAAGTCTTTTGTACTGCAAATCAGCATTTGTAGCTTCAAGAATCCTGTCTTTAATCTCAGTTCTGTACATGCTAATGGTTGTAGTATGTAATTCGTGCGCTTTTCTGCTAAGTGCATCAGCCACCTTATTTTCTTTCCCTTTGATATGCTGGATATCAAAGTCATATTCACATAGAAATTCCAACCATCTAATTTACCTGGCATTTAAGGTTGGCTGATCAAATAAATATTTCAGACCGTTGTGGCCTGTTCTTAATTTGAATCTCTTTCCCATGAGGTAATGTCTCCATTTCCTCAAGGCGTGGACGATTGCTACCAGCTCCAAATCATGGGTGGTGTAATTCTTCTCATATTCCTTCAACTTCCAGGATTCATAGCAAACTACAAATCCTTCTTGGCTGAGAACTCCTCCCAACCCTTCCTTACACGCATCTGTGCACACTACATAATCCTTGTTTGGATCTGCAATCCTCAAGATTGGAGCATTAGTGAGCAGTTTCTTCAATTGCTGGAAGCTGCTCTCACATTCATCAGTCCACTGGAACTTCTTCCCTTTTCTTTGCAGGGAAGTGATAGAATGGGCTATCTTTGAGAATCCCACTATAAACTTCCTATAGTAGCCTGCCAGACCCATAAAAGATCTAACTTCTGTCACATTCCTTGGCATTGGCCATTCTCGAATGGCCTGTACCTTCTCAGGATCCACAACGATCCCCTCCTCTGATATAATGTGTCCCAAATAATGGATTTGCTTTTGGTAAAATGAGCACTTTGCTCAGTTTTGCGTACAGCTGGTGTTCTCTCAACACCTACAACACCATTCTAAGGTGTTGTTCGTGTTCTTCCTCTGTCTTGGAATACACCAAGATATCTTTTAAGAAGACTATGACAAACTTGTCTAGATAATTTCTGAACACTCCATTAATTAAGCACATGAAGACAGCAGGCGCGTTGGACAGTCCAAACAGTACCACTGTAAATTCATAGTGACCGTACCTTGTTCTGAAGGCAGTCTTGCTGATGTCTTCATCTTTTATCCTCACTTGATGATATCCAGATCGAAGATCTATTTTCGAAAATACTTTCGCATCCTTCAACTGATCAAAAAGATCATCAATCCTTGGCAGAGGATATTTGTTCTTGACAGTGACTTTATTCAACTGTCAAAAGTCAATGCACATCTTCATTGTCCCATCTTTCTTCTTCACAAATAGGACTGGGGCTCCCCATGGTGACACGTTGGGGCGAATGTAACCTTTCTTTAGTAGCTCTTCGAGCTACAATTGCAACTCTTTCAGCTCTGGCGTACTCATCCTATAAGGAGCTTTCGAAATTGGAGTTGTTCTAGGCATCAAATTTATAGAAAAATCGATGTCCTTCCTCAGAGGTAGTCCAAGTACCTCCTGAAATACATCCTTGAACTCCTTGAGTACTTCATGGTCTTCCAAATTCGATACTACATCTTGGGATGCTTCTTTCACCCGGGCTGCAAATAATTGACAGCCTTTTCGGTAACATTTCTTCAGCTGCATGGCTGAGATTTTTCTAACAGCCATGGCTCTGGGAATTCCTTGGATTGTTACCTGATTTCCCTCTTCGTCCAGACATGTGAACTTCTTGTTACGACAATCCAGAAGGGCATGGTGCTGGTCCAACCAGTCCATCCCAATTAAGCAATCATATGAGCCTAAAGGCAGAATGTTCAATTCAGCCTTAGTGCTCATTCCTTTCATGTCCACCGAATAGAACTTAACCAATTTAGTGACCTTCCTCTTGGTCCCTGTGGATAACTGCACTAACCAAGACTTCTCATGTTTGCTCTTCGTTAGATGCAAACTTTCCACCAATCTAGGATCTACATAACTATGGTTAGCCCCTGAATCAATTAAAATAACAAGGGGTCGGTTGTTAATCATACCTTCCACTTCAATCATGTGCGATTGAAATTATGCTTGCTTGTTGTCTAGGGCTGCGTAGATCCTCAGCATTCTGTTGCCCATATCCTCCACTGTTTCAGCTTGCTGAACAGTATGGACAGTTATTTCTTTGTCTTTTCTATGGGGGCAGTCTCTGTACCTATGATTCCCTTTACAGCCCCAACACTCCATGGGTGAAGGCCTTGGCATCTGTTCACTCCCTTCAACTTTCCTGGGCTCTTTAAAAGATGACTGTCCCCAAGGACTGTTTCTGAAAAAGGAAGGTTTGCTTCCCTTCTGCCTCTGTTCTTTCTTAAACCTCTTCTGGTCATCCCAAGCCTTCCGAAAGGTAGGCTTTTCTCTTTGTTGTTCGTATAGGCATTTCACCCTTCTTATGGTTTCTTCCATGGTATTAGGATCATCATATTGAATCTTGTCACCAATGGAAGGTGGCAGTCCACTCAGGTAGCTCTGAATTTTAATAGCTTCATCCTTGATGAATGGAACATACTTCAGTAGTTCCAGAAAATTTCGTTCATACTCATCAATGGTCATACTGCCCAACTTGACTTCGAATAACTCCTTCATCTTTCTGTCATAGTATCTTTTAGTCAGGTATTTCTTCTCGAAATACCTCTTGAATTCCTTCCAAGTGACCTCTTTCTCTTTGATGTGCTGCACCTGCACAAACTAATCCCACCACATGGATGCTTTTCCTTTCAGTTGGTACATTGCAATTCTTCCCTCTGTATGAGAAGAATAATTCTGTAGTTGGAAGTATTTCTTCATGCCAAGCAACCAGGTCTCGGCATCTTCCTCCTTCTTATGTTCTCCATCGAATGTTGGAGGCTTAATCTTGTTCATCTCTCCTTTCAATTCCTCCCTCCCAGATTTTCGATGTTTTCTGGTAGGGGAAGGGCTTGAACTACTGTGTGTCTTACTGTCAGAATGTCTTTGGGAGCGACTAAGATGTCGGCTACCACTCCTTGACCTACTTCTTCTCCCATGGTTTCTGTACTCCCCGTCGTACTTGAGTCTCTTTCCTTCTCAAGTTTCTTCTCTATTCTTTCGAGGTTCTTCATGAATTTTAAGGTTAATTCCCCTTGTCGATCCCTGACTTTCATGAGCTTCCGGCTATCAGCTCGACGCTCCTTGGCCTCTCTTTGCATCCCTTCAATGATTTTCATCATATGTCCTTCCTTATCCATCTCTTTTCCATGCCCATTAGAGTTTGATCCTTCGACTCCCAGGTTAACATCCTTTCCTTCCCGTTCATCTTCTATTTCAGGGGTAAACTGTACTTTTCCCCACTCCATACTCGGCATTGGTTAACTGGAATCCTGACCTTCGTTGAACCCTGCACATGCACTGTGCAATTCAATTCAAAGTTTGTCAGTCCATTAAACTTTCGCGAACAATCCACAATATTTATAAGCCAGTTCAGACAAAATAAAAAATAAAAAAATCGTTTTGAATAAGTTTCTTGAACTAGAAGTATCATGTATCTCTCCCATTTCTTTGCATTTGAGGCAATTTCCCAAACAGTTATGGCTCTCGTCAGTCCTCTGCAATCTAATACGCAGACGACTCGAATTTGTCGAGCCTTCGTCTCTTGACAATTCGTGAAATTGAAAACACTTTATTAAACATCGATGGTTATGAAATATATGTCTGAGCTCTATTCAGCTCTGTGTTTTTCGGGTGTCTGAAACTTCAATTTCCGATATTTCAGGACTTTCGGGACCTTGATTTTTGGTACCTAGGACTTCGGTTTTTTGGAACTTCCATCTTCTCAACATTTCGGGACTTCAAGTTTCGGGGTTTCGGCCCACGAGGCTTTCAAACCCGCTTTGCTCTCCAAACCCCGACTTCCGAAATTCCGACTCACTCTACCCTACGGGTCCACAACATAGTTGTCACCCACTACCATGGTGGAACGTGGAAAGTTCATGTGCCTACGTGGCACAGTTCCCAATTGAAGCTTCGGGTGTCGGGGTTTCGTGATCCCCGACGACGTGAGTTCCTGTCCTCACGAACTCCCAGTCCCCGATTTGTCGATGCGCCCTTTGCCTTAGTCCTCTCACGGCTATGCCTAGGTCCATGTGACCGCCTCTCATAGGACTACAGTCTTACCTCCTATCAAATTTTCAAACTTTCCAATGTCCAAATGCACATGTCCTCAGGATTCGCGATTCTCTGAATCCTGACGCGTCCCTCACACATTAGCCCTCCTGGCTTAGCTCCTGGTCTACGTGACCTCTACCCCGTGACCATAGTCAACCTCCCGTTAGGGTTTCAGGGTTCAAAGTTTCAAAATGCATGGACTTCTTGTCCCTGCGATTCCCGATAACCCAATTACCGATAGACGACTCCCTTGTCGGGATTTTTCCCGATGACTCCGATATCGCGATTTTCGATTTTCCATAATGGAAGATCTCACAAAATGTGTCCTTCGTCTTTTGGACGGTCTAGATCTATTTTCGGGCCTTTTCCTTTAATCACTGAGGTTTTAACCTTCAGACACCTCTCGACAGATCCAACAGCTGTCGGGTTTTCTGGTCGAAATCTGACGGCTCATACGGTTCCTAATAAAAACTCATCAAGTGTCTCCTTGAAGCTTTGGAGCAAACCAAGGTCCGAAATTGATCCTCCCAACTCAATTTCCCCTCGCATTCTCAGTCCAAAGACCGCTCCACTGGCCCATCTAGGCTCAGTGTCGAAACCTGGGCTCTGATACCAATTTGTAGTGTACATTTTTTCTTACCCAGGCTTTCAGCGCACTATGTAACAATCTGTACACACTTTTCACATAACACATACAGTCCAGTATATACTTCACATGCATTTAAACAAGTAAAAACATTCTACATAGAGTATTCATATGAATTATTGCTATAATTAACAATCAATAGCACTTCTTACTAAATCATCTACACAGTGGAAAACATGATAACGGATCCAGTACAGTCATGATAAAATGTGGTAAAAATATAATTAAACACTTATCTCGTGACAGTGGAGAAATCCACTAACCAAGTGCAGGCCTTCCACGAACCTCCCAGCCGTAGACCGCACTTCTCCTCAACTCAACAGTGGGTCACCCCCGAGCTGGGACTGAGCTCCACCCCAGGGCAAGGAATCCAGACTCAGGCTGAGGTTACAGGGAATTTAGTCACACACAACCACCAGGAAGAATGCTCTCCCAGTAATCTCCCACTCTCACTGCCCACAGTCCCTCATTCCCCACATGCCTGTTCCACCCCAGGAGAGTGCAACTTCTCTGTCACCTGGACAGTCCTTCGGCTGCCAATCTCCTTTACCTTGGGTTACAGGAACAGACCGGACCGGAAGTCTCCGGGTTCTGTGGCAGCTACAGGGTTCCTTCCAAGAGCTCTCTCCTTCCTCTACGCACTCTCTCATCTGGAGGGAGTCGCTCACAGGCCAACAAGTCTCATGCAGACCATCACTGCGTGACCACCGCAATCAACCGGGAAGACAAACTCGGGCTTCTCACACAAGCTCAACAATGGCGGCAAGGACTTACGGTGTTGATTCTGGGAACGCGTGACAACAATCCACGCAGGGAATTACACAGACTCCCTGGTTCTGAACGGGTAAGGAGTGAACTGGCTTTTCAGACGAACACAATCTTCTCGGCTCTCAGACAGAGGGTGTACACGGATTTTGCAGAACCAACACAGGCTTCCCCCCCCCCCAATTTCAGGATTGCACGAGGTCTCGTGCAGACAAGCTCGCACCCCCCCACACTCAGGGTCGTACCTGGTCGAATGAAGGAGGAGGAACCCCTCTCACGGCTCTTCCCAGCCTTTTAGTGCATGCGCCAAGGTTGACACTTGTCACCCATGGAACTGCATGCGTTCCACCAGCACGCGTTCCTCCCACCACTTGGGAAATCACGTGTCCTTCCAAAAGGACTTAGGATAAAATATTATGCACATGGATTTTTTAGGAAATAATATTAAAATATTATTCCAGGCCTAAGCCCCTAGGCTCAACACTCGGCCCCTTTCCCACCTTCCAGCCCATAGTTCCTTGCCCACTCTGTGGACGCTCAGTCCCCCTTCACTCATTCATCGTGGTCGGTCTGCAACTGGCGGTGTTTATATTTTATTGATTATTCTTCATACATACAAGTACAACAGCAGGCTCCTGGCCCTCAAACACTTAGGCTTCCTGGCCTAGCAACCACATAAGCCTTCCATCTTATACAAAACTTGGCTCACCAGCCTATAGAACACATTTACAATTCATTGCATATATCATGATCGGTAACGGGGCTCGGCCTTGGGGACACTACAATGTTAGTCTAGTAGGATTCCTATTGTAAACCCCATTTTTCTGATATACACTTAGGTAACAAGTGTGGAGGCTTGCTAGATCCAAATATTCTAAGGTAGGTGTCATTTTTAGTCACATAACAGTCAATGATGGAACTTATCATCTGCATATCCTTTTCATTCATGCATTGTGATAGTTCTTGAAATATCATTGTGTATAATGGTTCCATGATCGAAATGATTTTGCAAGTTAGAAAATGCAAGAACTGGTGCTTAACTAATTTTCTATTTCATCTCATTAAAATCTTTTTGTTGATTATTTTTAAACTCTTACCACTGGTTGTTATGGCATAACTACAACTACAAAGGATGCTATGAAATTACATAAGTACTATGTTGCCTCAATGAATATTCTAACTTCAATTACATTAGGTACTATACTGCCTCCATCTTCATGGGATCTATCTTGACTTCCCCTCGACCAATCACATACACCAATGACTACTAAGAAAACTCACATTTCTTAAGGTTAGCCAGTAGTTGATGCTTTTTAAAAGTCTATAACACATACATGAGATGTGAGATACTCTCTTCCTAAGTTGCGCTATAGACTAATGTATCATATAAGTACATTGTCACAAATGAATCTAGAAAGGAACGTAATACATCATTCATCAAACACATAAATGTAGCTAGTGAATTACATAAACCAAAATGCATTACCATCCATTCATATAGACCTTGCATAGTATTGAAGGAATTCTTCCATTTTTCTTCTTCTTTAACTCATATCTGGTGATATCCCAATTTAAGATCTAGCTTGGTGAAGTACTTGGCATGCTACAATGGATCTTACAAATCATCAATTCTAGCTAAATGATAGAGATTCTTAAGGGTGACATTTTTCAAAGCTTTGTAGTCAATACACATTTTCCAACTCCCATCCTTCTTGGGTATTATGATGATAGGTAACTGTTGGGCTCTAAAGATGTCTAAAAACAACCTTAGTTTAACATTAATTTATCAACCCGAGGATTTGTCTTTTATCTCAAAGAATATCAACAAAGTCTATGCAGATAGCTCATAGAGGCTAAAATCGTGTAGTGAAAGCAAATATGAGTTTATCAACAATCAAGTTCCTCAAACATTCATTAAAGATTCTAAGAATTGAAATCTAGAGCTATGCAAAAGGAAAGGAACTAGCTAATCTATTGAATTCATTTTAAGAACAGTAATTGAATCTAGATAAAGACTTCCAGAAATGACTATCATTATGAATCAAATTGCTGAAGAGAAAAAGGTGAATTACTCTATCTATGGAAAGGAACAGAGACTGTAATCTAACTGAAAAGAGATAGAAATTGTCTTTCTATTGAAAGGGACAACAACTATATTCTAGCGGAAAGGAATAACAAATGTAAACTAAGTAAAAGGAACGACAAATGTAACCGAAGTAAAAGGAACAACAAAAGTGAACTAAATGAAAGGAACAACAAATGTGAACTTATGAGGAACCGTCACACATCAAATCTCAGTAATAGGAATTGGAACAACAATCATTTAATGCTTCGGGGAATATCTATTTCTTGCAATTGGCATGAAGTCATCAACACACTTACACGTTCGTTAACTACTATAAAAGAGAATCGAATCACAAAACAGAATTTGAACTGATACAATTACAGGTCGAACAGTAGCTCCTTCAGACTGGGCCCTCGGTCCTTAGAAGCACTGCTATTTGAAACTCAGTATATAAAATGGTAAAACTGCTCAAAGCTTCCATTGATTTCATAGCTGGTACAACATTTTTTACAGAAACTGCTAACGCATAGCAATTCTATGTTCTCAATTCTTGAGTTCAATTCTTCTCCTTTCTTTCAAGATCTATTTAACCCTTATATGTTACAATAATCTGGGTAAATTAAGTTATCCTGAGGATCGAGAGATCCTCAGGATCGCTTTACTATTACAATAAGCAACTCAATTATCTTTAAAACTACTTTGAGCCATAAAGTCTTCAACCTCCAATAGCTTGCGCATCTTCAAGATTCCCCTTGCTATCTTGGGTTTGACAATATTTAACCAATCCTGCAATAAAACCAGACTATTCCAATCATATTTAGGATCTATGTAATCTAATCTCCAACAACAATACTAAAGAGTATATTATTCATTTTCTATTTTATTTGCTTCTAAATAATCGAAAATTCAATCAAGATGATATCATGAAATGTGGGAAAAAGGAAGATATGTATACCTTTTTCATAACCTAACAGTAACCCACAAGGTGAGGTGCTAGGTCCAATAACTCTCTACTCTAGTAGTTGGTGCAATTGTTTCCTCACTTCATCTACTTCTAAAATAGATTGTCTATACAACCAAATATTTGGCAATGGGGAGTTAGGAAACAACTATATCTCATGATCTACTTCCATATTAACCCTTTAGGCTCCTAAAACACTTCTTTGTATGCCTACAACAAAACCTCCAAGTGGTGTTTCTTCTCTTTAGTACACCCTCCATAGATTCCTTTACTTTTATTGATTCATCACCTAGTTGATTCTCTCTTAAGAAAAGTAATACAAACATCCTGGTAATGATTGATCAATTTCTTGGCTTAGTTAGCACATACCATAGAGATATTGGATTTACCTTTTGTGAATTGATGATGAAAGAATTCCCATCCTTAATCAGGTGGTACTGGTTTTTTATCCTCATGAAAATTGTATCCCTCATATACATGTAGGGGATTCCAAACACTACACCACACACATCCAAGTGGTACTACATCTAACTCCACTTCATTAATATAATATACACTTGTTGAAAATTTGATCTTGCACTATTTAGCGACCTTATGCTATGCATCCTTATTTACCCATCCCAGTGGATATGGGTGAGGATGATCATGAAATTCAAATCCAAGATTGCTAATGAGATCTTCTATTATGAGGTTGGCCTTTGAACTAGAATCAAACAGATCATCCACCTTAATCTTTTTTACCTAGACCTTAATATGGAATAGTTTAGTCACATCCTTATCTTCCTTGTGATGAAGGCTACTCAGATTCCCCTCCTTTTACATTGTAGTGTAGACAATGTTTTTTTCAAAATCCAATTTTCTCTCTACAAGGTTGCCTAAATCCATGGCTAGCAATTTTTTCTTCTTGGCATCCTTCTTACAGTTCTTCGGATTTAGCTTTGGATGTAGATACCAACACTTGTCTTTGGTGTGACAATCAATATTACAATGGTTGTAGTGGTTCTTTGGATCCTTGCATTGATGTGGGGTGGTTGTTGTCTTATTTTCCTTTCCTTTCCAATTCTTCTTCCCCTCCTTGGAAGAATCTTGTTGGTATTTGTTTTTGCAAACACTTGTTTGTCTTTTCTTATGGCCTATATTCTCCAACTACTATGCTTACACACAAGCCTAATCAACTATCCAAGGTTTAAAGAGCATCACTTGCTTCCATAAATGATTATTTAGACCGTCTGGATACTTGAGAAGTATGCTTGGGTTCTTGGGAGATATACCCAACATAATCACAATTTTTTTGAACTCAGTGGTGTATGCTTGCACTCTCTACCCTTGCCTCATGTTTCAAGGAAGTCTACCTACATATAAATAAGTACCCTTGGTGAACTAGTGTGATCCAATGATGGACATAGAAGATAGATTCCATACTTCTTTCTCCTAATACTAATCATGCAACTTCAAAATAAAATGAGAGAGGGAAGGAAGGGGAATACCTTATTTCTGATGGTTTCCTACATATCCAATTATTCTCACTAGATCTAGCTCCAACGATCCTGCTTCACCAAATAACTTGGTTTATCATACAATAAGCAAAACCTTTCTCATTCTTTCATAAAACAATAAATAAAATATTGCATGAATAAATCCTTAATCTAATAACTAAATCTTAATTAGATCAACAAAATCCCATTAAAGATGCAAGAAAGATCCATAAACATAGAGAATTTTTTTTTGGGGGGGGGCGGGGAAGAATGTAGATCTATATTTATTAAATGAGATTTGCAACAATGATGATTTACCTTGAGATATACTATTGTACTCCTGGCTCCAAGACCTTGAGTCATTCCCCTTAGACACAAACTCACCTCTGTTGAAAAAGCACAATCCATAACCATATCATGGTAAGATAGCCAAAATGGCTCTCACCTAAGCTCTAATATCACCAATGTCAATGCCTAGCACTCAACAATTGCAACAAACTATAAACCAATGACTCTTACTCCAATTTGATAGCATAAGGATGCTTTCATCTAGACTCTACATTTTTTTAGCTTTATTTTGGGTCCTTTCTTATAGATTCTTCGAGATCTAAAAATAGACTTCATAGCACGTGAGTTGAGTGAATGCAAGTGATGCACAAGTTTCATGATCACTTATGATATTTTTCCAACCCAATTCTCCTCATACCTTTCTATTTCTTGAAGATTAAGGGTGGCCATGGGTTTTGTATAGAAAACCAATGACCAAATGCACATTATCTATAAGAAAGGTATGGGCAATCGTTATTTTACTAGGAATAAGCACGACCTCGACATAATTTATGAAATGAAGTCTTTTGTGATCATATTCACCTTTCTCCAAGTGTATGTTATCCTCATAACATATTTGTTTGGCCTATGGTTGAAAATATAAATATTACACCTCTTCCTAAAGTGATGCCAATGGATATATTGGTCATCTATATACACAATAGGGTAGAACTGGGACTTGATGAGGGTTTTAAATTTCTCCCACTTAATTATTGGTGGATCACCCTCTAACCTAAGTGTCTCCATGTGGTTTTCCAACCAGGTTAATGCATGGCCCCCTAATTTCAGTCAAGCAAATGAAATATGTTTCCCTTATTCTATATTATGGACACTAAAATAAAATTTTGATTGTTGCAACTAATGATTCAAGTTAATAGCATCAATATAACCTTTGTAGGGTTTGATGCCAACTTTCACTTCCATTTTAAACAGATATTGTGAAGAAGTGACGACACTAGAACTTGGTTTCTCTTTCTCTAGTTCTTTTTTTGGCTCTTTTCCTGGGTCTTCATTATATCCTGATTTGTCATCCGATCCAACTTTTAAGTTAGAGCCACCAACCTCCTTGAAATATCCAAACTTGTTTACTAGAACCACCATGAGAAGGGCCATGTTGCGAGAGATATCAACAAATTTTTCTTTCATCTTCACAAATATCTCTTTTTGTTCTTCCAAAGGATTGTTACAACTTGACTCATCTACCATGGTTAGGATCATGTGACTTCCTTCTTAAGCCAATTCCTAGATCCTACAAATTCCCACAAAAACCTAAATTATCTTCTCTTATACCAATATTATATGTAAATTGTCATAGGTATTCAATTGGAATACTTCATCACAATACATCTTACATATTATGAAATATTTTATTATGTGGTTTGTTTCCCTAGATCTCATATTTATTATTACTAGCTTAGTTCTAAAATTTATGGAAATAATTGGTATCGAAATGAAAGAACAAGTAAATGAACACACCATCCATGCAAATGAACACAAGATGTGACCCAGGAAACTTGATATGGGAGAAAAACTAACTAGAAGGTGAGGCATATGCTTTGTTCTCTTTTGATCAGTTATAAAATTTAAGTAAAAAGAAAGGGGCACGCACTATGGAGTTTCCCTAGACACTGTGGCTTAAATGGTTGTTACAAAATCTACTACCTCCTCTGTTATGCTTCAATAATGCACTCTTAGATTCTCTGCTCAATTATGGAACAATAAAATTAATAAAAGATAACCCCTTCTCTTCCTAGCAGCCTAGTATTTAACATATCCTAATAGTTGTCTAGGGTTAGGGTTAGTTTTTTTGCTTGCCTCAACCCTCAATTAGTGTTAGGGTTTTGGACCCTTTAGAATATTATTGAAAGTCCACACATGACTAGACCCA
>ML776600.1:779014-790695 GCA_009831015.1 Picea engelmannii
CGAACGTTTTTTGTTGGGAATGACCCCACACAAATTTCTCCTTACCACCACCCCTGGTTACTTGGTTGAGGGCCCATGCAATATGGGAGAATCCCAACACAAACCTGCGGTAGAAATTGGCAAGGCCCAAGAAGCTCTGAAGCGCAATGAGTGTGGTTGGGCCTGTTCAGTCACGGATGACTTAGATTTTGGTTGGATCCACATGTACGCCATGTTGATCAATGATGCAGCCCAGGTAATGACCCATGTCCATGTCGAAGGAGCATTTTTCCAAGTTGGCATAGAGCTGGTGTTGTCGCAGGGTGTGCAAAACCTGTTGAATATGTTGCAAGTGTTATGCCCAACTCTTGTTGTAAATTAGGATGTCATCTAGATACACCACTAAAAAAGTATTGGTGAATGGTTGCAGGATATCATCTATCATCTTCATGAAAGTGGTTGGAGCATTTGTCAAACCAAAGGGCATGACCAACCATTCAAAAAGACCTTCCTTTGACTTGAAGGCGGTCTTCCATACATCTGTTTTTTCTATCAGGACCTGGTGGTAGCCAAACTTCATATCAATCTTACTGAAGTATTTAGTCCCCATGAGTTGATCAAGGAGGTCGTCGCTTCAGGCAATCTGGTACTGGTTTCTGATTGTGATTTTATTCAGGGTCTGATAATCAATGCAGAGTCGTCAGGTTCCATCTTTCTTTTGTACGAGCATGATTGGGCTCCCACAAGGTGATGAAATAGGACAGATGTGCTCCTTATGGAGTAGTTCTCGGATCTATCGCTTAATCTCCTCATTCTCTAACAGAGAGTGGTGGTAGACTGGCCCATTGGGAAGCGGTGCGTCGAGGGTCAGATCTATGGGGTGCTTGACCTGACAGTGCAGAGGTAACCCAATAGGTGAGGAGAAGATATATGAGTATTCTTCCATGACCTTATCCACTTTCTTCTGTTGTGTGGAGAGGTCAGTTGCGGAGACCCTGGATGTGGCTTCGATCTTTCACTCATTCTAAGAGAGAATCATGAAGAAGACAAAATTTCATGACTGAGAGATAACCTTTTTGCATTGCTTGGCAAAGATCAAGGAAATAGCACTGGGTGGGACTACCTCAGGTATCCTGTACAAATTCTTGTTCAAAGTAATAATAACATTGTGAGGCCTAGACTCATATAAAACATGACATTTCCATAAATATGGTTGGCCCAAAAGAACATTACAAACTTCGAGAGGGGAAACATCACATAATACATCATCTTTGAAGGGCTTGATGTTGTATGATAGGCAACATTGTTGGCTGGCACAGATGTCACTTCCTTGGCGGAGCCATCCAATGGTGTAGGGTTGCGGGTGCGACATTGTCGGCAGGGTAAGTTGCTTGACAACCTCTGCTGAGATGAGGTTCTTCTCGCTATCACTATCAATGATGAAGTGCAGCGGGGTACCCTTCACCCACATTTGTGAATGAAAAAGGCTCTCGCCTTCCTCTGGCTCATCTGGTTCACCGGGATGGAGCTTGGTGGTAGCAATGGTATCAATGGGTTCTGCGTCTATGATTTGTCTCCCCCTTTCTGGTTCTGACTCAGAGTCGGAATCCGCATATGATTCAAAGGCTTTCACCTCAGCCACCAACGATTTCTTCGAGCAACAATCAACAGTGTTATTCCAGGGGCTCTTATGGAATTCGCACCACATCCCTGTATCTTTCTTTGTCTTTTCGGTGTCCTTTGCTTGCAACCTAGACTGGTTGTCCTGAGGCTGTTGATCTTTTCTTTGTCCTTGGTTCTCCGGGTTGGGGCCGCCCTTTCTGGCTTTTGTTGTGAGGGGTTCCCAGGCCCAAATTGTCGTGTCTTTTGTTTGAGCTTTTTCTCGATTTTGACGGCATATCAGTAGGTCGCGCCCAAGGATGAGATGTCCAGGAACTCCATTGATGCCTGGATGTATCTATGCAGACTGTCGCGATACTTCAACACCATATGTGTCTCAAAATCTTTGATACCTAGCTTAGTGTGCAAGGTATGGAAGATATTTGTGAACTGAGGCACCGCTTGGTCTCTTTCTTGCCACAGCGTGGTCCATTTTGTGTATATTTCTTCATAACTTCCAACAAGGTAGTATTGTTCCTTAATAGCATCCTTGAAGGAATCCCATGTGACTGTGACTGTAAATGATGAGGGTTCCTCTATTTCCTTTTGCTCACATAAAGTTTCCCACCAATCTTTGACATGGGGGACAACTTTGAGAAGCGTAAAAGTAATATTTTCTCTATTCGAGAAGTTATGGACAGAGAAATACTCTTCTAGCATATTGAACAATTTGTCTACTACATTTGTGTCTATCTGACTTTCAAATATAGGAATATTGAAGTTTATTTTTACCTTGAAGGGGGTGGCACCTCCATTTGAGGAACATGTGTCACCTGTTGGTAGCCAACAAAGGATTTGCGCAAAACTATCCATCATCTCATTCCTCTGTTGCATGAGGGCTTCCTTGAGCAACATTTTTAAGGGATCTCTTGTCTTGTCGTCTTTCTTTTCTTTTGCCATGAGAGGTCGTTTGGGTGTGCGAGGGATTTTATCCTCAAGAGAAACAAGCTTGAGACATAATTCTTTGTACCCCGACCTCGTTGGGGACATGCATTAAGAACGACAAGGAGCAGACCTCTCTGATACCATTGATCTAGAATATATATTCGCAGAACAAAATGAATACATATTATTATCAAAAGATGCTTAACACAGGATAACAGATATACAATAAAATTGGTTTATATTCAAGAAGGAAATAAGCTAAAACTGTAAAATGCAACGGAAACAAACATGCTAGAATAGTGATGCCTTATGTCTGAGAAGAGATGTGACAACTACACTCATTCCCAAGAATATGATTACAATGAGGCTCTAAAGGCATTTTTACAATAAACATGAATGTCAAAAACCCTAGACATCCAAAAAACCTAACCCTAGGAAATGAAGCGCCAAAAGTCATGTGGGCCCCGTTTGGGTAAGTTAGTACATCAACTTCACAGGGTCGTAGCTTTTGCATATGATGTCTGTTTTAGGTGCACGATAGCCCATTGAAAAGGTCTATTCGAGGACTATACATTTTGCTGCTATCTATCAAAATTTATTCTACCTGTGGTGAGCCCTAAAAAATGTTGTTTAAGGCTTCAAAATAGACCTGCAAGTCAGGGACTCGAAAACTAGGGAAAAAACTGCCAAATTGGAAAACTACTAAAATGAGCTAGTTGAAATAGGTGGGAGGCCACCGACATCCATCTCGATCACAAATTCCCACTTAGAAATAGTCTCTTTTCGCCTTTTCTTTTATTTTACATGCATAAAATTTATTTCATATTATTATATGATAATCTCACTTGGTTACACTCTTTCTTAAATATGTATGAACCACACCATTGCGGACATTTTTGTGGGGTTGGATTTTCCATTGTAACCTTTCAAGATTTTGGATTAGAGATGGTGGAGGGCGATTCCAAGAATGTCATGTGCGAAGTTGTGGAGAGGCATGGTGTTGACATCTTACTCGTGGGAAACCATGGCTACAAAGAAATCAAGCAGGGTGGAGTTGCAACCATCGTTGCAAATCCATCCTTTCCCTTGCACGACTCATCTCCTTCTATAGACGACTAGTGGATGTGGCACAACCTGCATGCAAGGGCACACAATCTTAATGTCTGTTTGGTTGAAGGTCACATTGGGTTCAACGGTGGATATGAGGGTCTTAGTGAAGAGGAAGATGGTTTCAAACGATGGCGAAGATGAGTGCATTGCATTTAAGGGTCTATTGAGTCTTGAATTGAAACCGTAGCCCCATGGGTGGTTACAAATAGAGGTTTTAGGTATGCTAAGTCCACTTGCTTTAAACCTGGAGCTTCACATGCAGTTGGAAGTAGGGCCCAAGATTTACCTAGTCTATTTCCTATTTTAGCAATGAAATGATCCCTAGCGTTGAAGCAGGTTGCAATCAGAGGCAGGGTCTACCAAACCCCGTGTTGAAACTCAAACCTAATGGGTGGTTGCGATTAGAGGATCTGGGTATCTTGAATACATCTGCCTAAAACCCGATGCTTCACATGTGAATGAAAGTAGAAGTGAGGGTTTGTCTAAGTCCATTTTCTACTTCAACCTTGAACCTACCTATCTCGATGAAATGAGTGGGCCATTCTGCGAAGTTTAGAGTTTATTTAAGGCAATCTAATCTAGATGTACTTTAATATGTATGTAATGTCAAACCTCTATAGGTCTCTGCTATTATTTTTAGTTTAGTTTTTTGTAGGCTTGAATAGACCAATTTTAGTTAGAGTGATGAATATGTTGATTATTAAATCTCAATGTAAACACCGTGTGCCTAAGAACTATACTCTCAATTTCTCTGAAATAAAAAGTATGATTCTTTTTCCTAGGAATAATGATAGTCTCACTTCGGAGCAAAGATGGAATTGGACGAGCGAGGCAATTTTCCTTGTCAAATACAACGAAAACTTCCAAAATATCATGAACAATTTTTTCATAGAGCTATTTGCTTCTCGAATACAATTAAAAGTTCCTAAAGATCGTCAATTTTTTTTGTTAAAACTTTTTCGAAAACGGACAATGAAATCATTTAAACCATTAAATTTTATTAGTTATCTTGTTTTGAAATTCCAACACTAAGAGTGGGAGTCATTCAAATTAACACTTATATTTAAAAGTTTTTATTTTCTTATTATTATCTTTTTCAAAAAAACTTACCAATAATTTATCTTCAGAATCAGAATATTTGGTGAAACAGTAAAATAGACTTAGTCATAAACGTGTGACTGATAATTTCCTCCTCGCCACCAATAAAATTTTGACAAAATCTGATTACACTTTAACAATTCAACATACTTTGGTTTTTGAATGACCCTTTATAACTCTGATGGGAAGAGCATGGAAAAATGTTTTTATTTTTTGAGATATATATAGGAAAAGAGAAAAAGGTCAAGCAAGAAAAAAAAAAAAAAACTCTCACTTTTGTATTCACATTGCGCCGACGGCCTATCGGGCGCTGTATAATCAGCCAAAGGAAACGCCCTTTGTTTTTGTGGCAGCCCTTGCCATCTCGTAAAAAATAATTTTATTTTTTTTGAAATTGCGCCGAAGTTTATTGTGAAAAAAGAGGAGGGTTTTGTTCGTGGTTTATCCTCGGTTGTGATGCATTTATCCTCCGTCGATTTTCTTTTCTTCCGCCATTGAGGGTTTCTTGGGTGTGCGAGAGCGATTGTCTTCAAGAGAGACAAGCTCGAGACCCAACTTGCTATACTCGGACCTTGTCGGGGACATGCACTGAAAAAACGATCAAGAACAACCTGTTCTGATACCACTGATCCGTATTATTTTCGGCACGAAATGAGAGCGGAGATATAATAAAGAAATGCACTGAGATATTGCAGATATTCAATAAGATAATAGAAATGTATCAGAGATGAAACCATAAACACAGATATATAGTAATACATGATTTCTATTAATCAGAGAAATGTACAGAGACTGTAAAAATACAGAGTGAAAGACTCGCTAGAATGGTGGCAACTTATCTCTGAGAAGAGATGTGATGGCTACTTGCATTCGCAAGAAGATGGCTACAATGAGGCTCTGAAGGCCCTTTTACAATAAACAGGAATGCCAAAAGTCCTAGACATCCAAAAACCTAACCCTAGGAGATGAAGTGCCAAAACTCATGTGGGCCCCGTTTGGGTAAGTTAGTACATCAACTTCCCGGGGTCGTAACTTTTGCATACGATCTCTGTTTGGGGCACTTGATAGCTCGTTGGAAAGATCTATCCGAGAAATACAATGCTCAAGACAAAATACCATCGTAGATGCTATTTTGCGAGAGAAACATACCCAAAAAAACATCGTTTAGGGCCTCACAATGGCCCCGGAAGTTCAAGACCCGAAAAAACTGCTAAAAATAGTAAATTGTCAAAATTGCCAGAAAATTGTTTTGAGCCAATCGAAAAAGGTGGGTGGCCACCGATATCCACCTGGATCAGCTGAACCCCGACTGCATACAACAGGCATCCAATGATCAGATTGTGGACACACAGATCAATGACACTCTACAACAAAGGATCCAACTTTATCGAGTCGTCAAAGAAAGGCAGCTCCTGCACCAAGGCAAGTGGCTCACCCGGGGCCAAATTCAGCATAAATTTTCTCATCTAATGGGGGAACTCAATGCAATGGAGACCATTGCTTCCTAAGGAGGGAGGATTGATCCAGGTGGATATTGGTGGCCACCCACCTTTTCCAACTGGCTCAAAACAACTTTCTGGCAATTTTGGTAATTTACTATTTTTAGCAGTTTTTCGGGTCCTGAACTTCCGGAGCTGTTTCGAGGCCCTAAACGACGTTTTTTTGGGTATGTAGCAATTAAAATTTTCATCATGAAATTTTTGTCAAAAGTTGTAGTCCTCAGATAGATATTTCCAACAGGCTATCGTACGCCTAAAATAGAGATTGTATGCAAAAGTTACGACCCCGGGAAGTTGATGTACTAACTTACCCAAACGGGGCCCACATGACTTTTGACGCTTCATCTCCTAGGGTTAGGTTTTTGGATGTCTAGGGTTTTTGACACTCCTGTTTATTGTAAAAAGGCCTTCAGAGCCTCAATGTAATCATCTTCTTGCGAATGAGCGCAACCGTCACATCTCTTCTCAGAGATAAGCCGCCACCATTCCAACAAGCTTGTTTTCCACTACATTTTACAGTTTTAGCTTATTTCCTTATTGAATAGAAAACTAGTTTTACTGTATCTCTGTTATTCTGTGTTAAGAATCTGTTAATAATCTGTAGTAATTTCGTTCTGCTCATAAAATACAGATCAATTTCCACTGTCTTTTTGACGCTGAAGTGTCCTTCCACTCGATTGTAGTGGGATTCCTAGATCACCTTTGTTCACTCACTTGATGGAACATAGATATGGCCCAGACGACACAACAACTCGTCCTGAATATGGAAATTTGTGACAACTATGTTTTCACCCAACATTTGGTAGGTGGTGGCGAAGTCCGGGTCTGTCTCATAGAGTTGGGGCCATCCAGAGGTCTCATGGCCACAAGAGTCTAGCACTGTGGTGAGTGCCGCGACTAGGGGTTTGCTGAGGCAATCAACGACACGGTTGGTGATTCTCGTTTTATACTTGATGTTGAGGTGGAATTGCTGAAAGTACATGGACCACTTCTGGTGGAGATCATTCTGCAATTTTCCTTGTGTCTTCATGAACTTTAGTGGCTTATGATCAGTGTGGATGATTGTCTCCTTCCCAAGAATGTAATGTCTCTATTGGTAGCAGGCTTGCACAATGGAGTACATTTCTTTGTCGTAAGTAGGTTACTTACAGACATCATCCGATAGTGTCTCACTATGATAGGCCATGGGGTGGTCGTGCTGAGTGAGAACTACGCCCACAGCATGGTCTGAAGCATCTATCTCGATCTCAAAGGGATGTTGCAGGTTGGGTAGTGAAAGTACTGGGGTTGAGCACAAGCGTTGCTTCAAATCATCGAACGTTTTTTGTTGGGACCAAACCCACACAAATTTATCCTTACCACCACCCCTGGTTACTTGGTTGAGGGCCCATGCAATATGGGAGAATCCCAACACAAATCTGCAGTAGAAATTGGCAAGGCCCAAGAAGCTCTGAAGTTCAATGAGTGTGGTTGGGGCTGTCCAGTCACGGATGACTTGGATTTTGGTGGGATCCACATGTACACCATGTTGATCAACGATGTATCCCAGGTAATGACCCATGTCCATGTCGAAGGAACATTTTTCCAAGTTGGCGTAGACCTGGTGTTGTCGCAGGGTGTGCAAAACCGGTTGAATATGTTGCAAATGTTATGCCCAACTCTTGTTGTAAATGAGGATGTCATCTAGATACACCACTAAAAAATTATTGGTGAATGGTTGCAGGATATCATCCATCATCCTCATGAAAGTGGTTGGAGCATTTGTCTAACCAAAGGGCATGACCAACCATTCAAAAAGACCTTCCTTTGACTTGAAGGCGGTCTTCCATACATCTGTTTGTTCTATCGGGACTTGGTGGTAGCCAAACTTCATATCAATCTTACTGAAGTATTTGGCCCCCGTGAGATGATCAAGGAGGTCGTCGCTTCAGGCAATCTGGTACTAGTTTCTGATTGTGATTTTATTCAGGGTCTGATAATCAATGCAGAGTCGCCATGTTCTATCTTTCTTTTGTACGAGCACGATTGGGCTCCCGCAAGGTGATGAAATAGGACGGATGTGCTCCTTATGGAGAAGTTCTTGGATCTATCGCTTGATATCCTCATTCTCTAACAGAGCGAAGTGGTAGACTGGCTCATTGGGAAGCGGTGCGTCGAGGGTCAGATCTATGGGGTGCTTGACCTAATAGTGCAGAGGTACCCCAGTAGGTGAGGAGAAGATATATGAGTATTCTTCCACGACCTTATCCACTTTCTTCTATTGTGTGGAGAGGTCGGTTGCGGAGACCCTGGATGTGGCTGCAATCTTTCACTCATTCCGAGAGAGAATCATGAAGAAGACAAAATTCCCTGACTGAGAGATGACCTTTTTGCATTGCTTTGCAGATATCAAGGAAATAAAATTGGGTAGGACTACCTCGGGTATCCTGTACAATTTCTTGTTAAAAGTAATAATAACATTGCGAAGCCTAGACTCATATACAACATGACGTTTCGATAAATATGGTTGGCCCAAAAGAACATTACAAATTTCGAGAGGGGCAACATCACACAATACATCATCTTTGAAGGGCTTGATGCTGTATGATAGGCAACATTGTTGGCTAGCACAGATGTCGCTTCCTTGGTGGAGCCATCCAATGGTGTAGGGTTGTGGGTGCGACATTGTCGGCAGGGTGAGTCGTTTGACAACCTCTGTTGAGATGAGGTTCTTCTCGCTATCGCTATCAATGATGAAGTGCAGTGGGGTACCCTTCACCCACATCTATGAATGAAAAAGGCCCTCGCCTTCCTCTGGCTCATCTGGTTCACTGGGATGGAGCTTGGTGGTAGCAACGATATCAATGGGTTCTACGTCTATGATCTGTCTCCCCCTTTCTGGTTCTGACTCAGAATCAGAACCCGCATCTGATTCAGAGGCTTTCACCTCAGCCACCAACGATTTCTTCGAGCAACAATCAATAGTGTTATGCCAGGGGCTCTTATGGAATTTGCACCACGTCCTTGTATCTTTCTTTGTCTTTTTGGTGTCCTTTGCTTGCAACCTGGACTGGTTGTCATGAGGTTGTTCGTCTTTTCTATGTCCTTGGTTCTCTGGGTTGGGGCCGCCCTTTCTTGGCTTTTGTTGTGAGGGGTTCCCAGGCCCAAATTGTCGCGTCTTTTTGTTTGAGCTTCTACTCGATTTTGACGACATATCAATAGGTTGCGCCCAAGGATGAGATGTCCAGGAACTCCATTTATGCCTGGATGTATCTATGCAGACCGTCGCGATACTTCAACACCAGATGTTGCTCAAAATATTTGATACCTAGCTTGGTGTGCAAGGTATGGAAGATATTTGTGAACTTGGGCACCGCTTGGTCTCTTTCCTGCCGCAGCGTGGTCCATTTTGTGTATATGTCTTCATAACTTCCAATAAGGTAGTATTGTTCCTTAATAACATCCCTGAAGGAATCCCATGTGACTGTGACTGTAAATGATGAGGGTTCCTCTGTTTCCTTTTGCTCACATAAAGTTTCCCACCAATCTTTGACATGGGGGACGACTTTGAGAAGCGCAAAAGTAATATTTTCTCTATTCGAGAAGTTATGGACAGAGAAATACCCTTCTAGCAGATTCAACCATTTGTCTATTGCATCTGTGTCTATCTAACCTTCAAATATAGGACTATTGAAGTTTATTTGTACCTTGAAGGGGGTGGCACCTCCATTTGAGGAAGATGTGTTGCCTGTTGGTAGCCGCCAAAGGATTTGCGCAAAACTATCCATCATCTCGTTCCTCTGTTGCGTGAGGGCTTCCTTGAGCAACATTTTTAAGGGATCTCTTGTCTCGTCGTCTTTCTTTTCTTCTACCATGAGAGGTCTTTTGGGTGTGCGAGAGATTTTGTCCTCAAGAGAAACAAGCTTGAGACACAATTCTTTGTACCCTGACCTCATTGGGGACATGCATTAAGAACGACAAAGAGCAAACCGCTCTGATACCATTGATCCAGAATATACATTCGCAGAACAAAATGAATACATATTATTATCAAAAGATGCTTAACACAGGATAACAGATATACAGTAAAGCTAGTTTATATTCAAGAAGGAAATAAGATAAAACTGTAAAATGCAATGGAAACAAACATGCTAGAATAGTGATGCCTTATCTCTGAGAAGAGATGTCACAACTACACTCATTTGCAAGAAGATGATTACAATGAGACTCTAAAGGCCTTTTTACAATAAACATGAATGTCAAAAACCCTAGACATCCAAAAAACCTAACCCTAGGAAATGAAGCACCAAAAGTCATGTAGGCCTCGTTTGGGTAAGTTAGTACATCAACTTCACAGGGTCGTAGCTTTTGCATACGATCTTTGTTTTAGGCACACGATAGCCCGTTGGAAAGGTCTATCCGAGGACTATACATTTTGCTGCTATCTATCAAAATTTATTCTACTTGTGGCTAGCCCTAAAAAAGGTTGTTTAAGGCTTCAAAATAGCCCCGCAAGTCAGGGCCCAAAAACTAGGGAAAAAACTGCCAAATTGGAAAACTGCCAAAATGAGCTAGTTGAAATAGGTGGGAGGCCACCAACATCCATCTGGATCACAAATTCCCACTTAGAAATAGTCTCTTTTCACCTTTTCTTTTATTTTACATGCATAAAATTTATTTCATATTATTATATGATAATCTCACTTGGTTACACTCTTGCTTAAATATGTATGAACCACACCATTGAGGACATTTTGTGGGGTTGGATTTTCCATTGTAACCTTTCGCGATTTTGGATTAGAGATGGTGGAGGGCGACGCCAAGAATGTCATGTGCGAAGTTGTGGAGAGGCATGGTGTTGACATCTTACTCGTGGGAAACCATGGCTACAAAGCAATCAAGCAGGGTGGAGGTGCAACCATCATTGCAAATCCATCCTTTCCCTTGCACGACTCATCTCCTTCTATAGATGACTAGTGGATGTGGCACAACCTGCATGCAAGGGCACACAATCTTAATGTCTGTCTAGTTGAAGGTCACATTGGGTTCAACGGTGGATATGAGGGTCTTAGTGAAGAGGAAGATGGTTTCAAACGATGGCGAAGATGAGTGCATTGCATTTAAGGGTCTATTGAGTCTCGAATTGAAACCGTAGACTTATGGGTGGTTACAAATAGAGGTTTTAGCTATGCTAACTCCACTTGCTTTAAACCTAGAGCTTCACATGCAGTTGGAAGTAGGGCCCAAGATTTACCTAGTCTATTTCCTATTTTAGCGATGAAATGATCCCTAGTGTTGAAGCAGGTTGAAATCAGAGGCAGGCTCTACCAAACCCCGTGTTGAAACTCAGGCCTAATGGGTGGTTGCAATTAGAGGATCTAGGTATGTTGAATACATCTGCGTAAAACCCGATGCTTCACATGTGAATGAAAGTAGAAGTGAGGGTTTGTCTAAGTCCATTTTCTACTTCAA
>ML776600.1:790795-810407 GCA_009831015.1 Picea engelmannii
TAAGCATATAGTAATGAGAAAGGACGTTGTATACCTTGGAATGATCAGATGAAGTGATATTATGAGTCTAAATACAAGTGATGAAGGGTATAATAATGGCAAAAAGTATGGGCAAAAAGGTACAATATGTGGTCCTAACACCATGCGTATCGGCCAACAAATAGGTGTATAATCATATTAACGTGCCAATCACCCGAAGCAGAACCAACACCATACGTTATACTCATGCCAAGTGTACAGTTCAATCCAACACCATATCCAACATCCATCGTGTCAATCAATCATTTTACACCAAGGTTAAATTTAATCGATGCCAATACATAGTTTGAAACCATGAATCGTTCAATGTAATATCAACTTACCAAACAATATACCAAGCATCGATTTGTAATAAAAATCCAATATGATTAATCCATGCGCCTTCAAACCATTGCTTTTCTTAAATTGACTTTATAAACTTACCAATGTATTCGTTGCACATTCAAATGTTTGCATTCCAAAGTTTTTAGAACATTACGATCCACAATTTCTCATATAATAAATGAGCGAAGAGCCCATAGCAATAAGAATCAAAGCAATAAGACCAAATCCATCATAACTTTTATAAGATCAGAATAAAACCAATAAATTTTCATGCTCAAAGGCTTAATAATCAAACAGATCCAAATGCACAATCAAGGTAAGAGTATGCTCAAGGACATAAGTTCGAAAAAATCTTTTGCAATCATGTGATAAACCAATGGTCAAGTGTCTTTTGGAGAAATCAATAAAAGACGACTACAGTCCAAACGATGAAAGAGGTATTTTCACACTTACAGTGGTGAAAATCAAATCGAGACCAAATTGCAATTGTCGCAAAAATGAAACAAATGTCTAGAAGCACAATGCGATGATGATTTGTCATTAACGAGACAAGGGGTGTAGGCAGCGTTTTTTAAGAGAAATTAAAAAAATGATTGGCTGCCAACAAGTCAAGAAAGGAATCACCGAGAAATCTCGCCAAATGATTACTACCAAGAACATGAGGGAACGTGGAGTAGAAAAAAGATGAGATGGTGAGACAGTTAATATTTCCTCAATTCCATAAAGGATGCATGGAATGTAGGCAGGTGGAAAAAGAGTGTGAGACTGTTAGTTAGTAGAGAAAATGGAGCAGAAGCGACAAAGAGAGAGTTCTAGAGCCAAGAAAGCTATAAAAGGAAGTGAGGATGATAAATAAGAGGTTGTCATTGCAGTTGTTGTTAATATTGAGTTGATCCATTGGGTCATTATTGCAATCTATTGTTGAATAGATCACTTTGAGTCTTTGTAGTATTGTAATGTTGCAATTCTTCCAATTGTAAGTTTGAGTCCGTCATATGTCTAAGGTATGAAAGGATGTGCATGTCACAATGTATTGTAAATATGGGAAATTATCTAAATAATACATGAGACTCTGTTGTTTTCAAGTATGTTTTTCTTAATGTATACTTGTTTTTGATGGAACGAGGAGAATAATAAAGCTACAATGATTATTCTCTATCATGTGTGTCTCATGTGGAATTTGGACATGTGTGTGTATTGTTTTTTCATATTAATAGTAGTAGAGTGCTAGCTATGGAATGCCTAAATGTCAACCCAGATGGATCTTTGAGTATTTAACCCTTCATCCCTGACATAAGACCATATGGTATCTGTGATCTTCACTGTGTCTTGGGTGAGACTTTCTTCAGCCTCGGTTGAAGATTGATATGCCAATGCTTTGGGGTTTTTGTTGGTCAACTTTGGACAAACCCTAGGTCTTAACCCCCCAACATTAAGAAGGATGCACGCAAGTGTGAAATGGACCTACAAAATCTACACCCCATGGGATAATTGTTAAGAACCTAAATAGATCTGAAGATAAATCTTATAATAAACCCAAAATATCAACAAGAATAACCAAACCATTCACCAAAATACTGAACACAAGAAATAGTCAAAACCCTTGAGGTAGGTTAACACCATATATTAATCCTTAAAGAAGGATAACACTCCTCAAGCAATGCTTGATACATTCACAATATTCTTCACTATGTTTCATTACATTGCTTACACTTCTTTATATATCTCTCTCTATCTCCTAGGAACCTTCTAGAGAGCCTTCTCACATCTATTACATCTAACTACCATAGTGGGCCTTATTTTATATAGTGGACCTAGTCCACCTTACATTGAATGACCACATTATCATATATTGAATGAATTCCACTAATAATACATAACCACATTCCCATTGGGTACCTCCCTAGGTACCCCATATTACCTCCCTAGGTATACTACATGCCATCCCCCTTCACATGTTTCGTCCTTGAAACACAAGAAGAAACCATACAATATGACCGGCTAAGCAATGTAGCCAATTGGTACCAAGTACGACCATCCATCCATCCCAATGGAAGTCGAACATGATGTCCATCTATTGCCTTGCCACCCTGATCGTGCTCTGCATCATGTAGGGGTTTCCATGGGATTGTTTCTATAGCTTGATCACTTCCCGTAGTGATATGAGTCCTCCATGCACCTTCTCTTGATTGGTTTCCTTTCTGGTTCCATGCTGGTGCATAAATGTGTTGATTTTCACACCCTTGCCTGGATGATTATTGTGTTTCTATATGATGTGGATGGCGATATACAACAACTGTAGGAATTTGTTCTTTTTTCTTCAAATCTGCAACACATTGTGCCTTTGATTCAATGAAATCCTTAGCTTCCTGACTGTGTCCTTCCTATGGTTTTGCTTCATCTCCTTTTGTAGACTCTGCCTCTGATTCAACTTCGGACTTGACAATAACTTCTTTGTTGTTCACCGTGGGCCCATATTTTTGACTAAGAGACACATCCTGCAATGTGATTTTCTTTTTCTTGTACCACAACTTCAAAAAATTCTTTTATACATTAATATTAATTGTGCCCACTAACTCTAGCTAAGGATATCCCAAAACAATGTCTTCATCACCCATATCTAGAGCCTCAAAATTTGAATGCAACACATATTTATCCATACTGAGCTTCAAATATTTAAAAATTTTAACATTTTCACCTGCAACAAGTGTGCTTTGAATATTCTTTGCCGAAACTTGTAATCTATTAATCAACTGGACATTGATAAAAAAATTCTGACAACTAGGGTTAATAGAAACAATGGCATTTTCTTTATGAATACAACCATGAACTTGTAATATAGATTTGGCATATAAAAATAAACCCTTGTTGCTCCATTTATTAGCATGAGACCATTTATCTAAAAGGAATTTTTCAAGTGCTTCATAGAAAGTTTCAGCAATTGGCTATAGCTATGTGATTTCCACCAAATGGCCGCATCACCTTTTAATTGGCTCCCTACCCAATGTTTCCAATTCGCTTTCCAAAATGACTTCAAGTATTTTAAGAATTATTCAATACTAGGGCCATCATCTTTTGCAGTAAAAAGTATCTTTCTTGGGAGAAATATTCAAGAAAAACTAGGATTAAAAATAACTTGTGCAGAAAATTGTGACTTTTTCCAGAAAAACCCTGAAAGACTGTTGAAATTAAAATGCTCATAACTTTACTTCCCGGACTCCATTTCTTCTGATTTTCTTTTTGAAATTGGGTATTTTTCCAAGAGGAATTCAAATATCCAATTTGTTTGGCCAGATTCTACTCAGAAATTTTTAGATCTGAAGCTGAAGTGCGTTGCCCTATTTTTTCCTAGAAAAAATATGCAAAAAGGGCCAAAAAATTATCCCCTTATTTGGCCAAGGTATGTTCTATGATACCACTTGTTAAGTACCTAAATATATTTGAATATAAATCTCATAATAAACCCAAAATATCAACAAGAATAACCAAACATTCACCAAAATACCGAACACAAGAAATAGTCAAAACCCTTGAGGTAGGGTAACACCATATATTAATCCTTAAGGAAGGATAACACTCCTCAAGCAATGCTTGTTACATTCACAATATTCTTCAATTTGTTTCATTACATTTCTTACACTTCTTTATATAGCTCTCTCTATCTCCTAGGAACCTTCTAGAGAGCCTTCTCATATTTATTACATCTAACTACCATAGTGGGCCTTATTTAATATAGTGGACCTAGTCCACCTTACATTGAATGAATTCCGCTAATAATACATAGCACATTCCCATTGGGTACATCCCTATGTACCCCATATTACCTCCCTAGGTATACTACAATAACACAATCATAGGCATCAAAGGGATTGGGATGAGAATTTGATCTATAGTTCATGCTTTTATAATAGAGAAATCCAAAGCCGCATGGGATAACACAGTTGGTTTGACCTTTTTTGCTAAGATGTAATTCCTAGGGAGGTCATGGGATTCGTTCCTATCAAGTCTTACGAGGTTACCAACCACTATTATGACTGTTGGTTCACACCATTCTCCATCAAATGACACTTTTTGGGGACAAAAAATTGCAATGGTGAAAAAATTACCTTAATTGAAATTTGTATGTAGAAGTTCTGCCTCCCACAAATTGACCTACCCTGTTGACCACCATGGTATCGAGTGGAAGCCACATCAACCCCCATTACTCACATGTGGGTCTAGTCATGTGTGGACTTTCAATAATATTCTAAAGGGTCCAAAACCCTAACACTAATTGAGGGTTGAGGCAAGCAAAAAAACTAACCCTAACCCTAGACAACTATTAGGATATGTTAAATACTAGGCTGCTAGGAAGAGAAGGGGTTATCTTTTATTAATTTTATTGTTCCATAATTGAGCAGAGAATCTAAGAGTGCATTATTGAAGCATAACAGAGGAGGTAGTAGATTTTGTAACAACCATTTAAGCCACAGTGTCTAGGGAAACTCCATAGTGCGTGCCCCTTTCTTTTTACTTAAATTTTATAACTGATCAAAAGAGAACAAAGCATATGCCTCACCTTCTAGTTAGTTTTTCTCCCATATCAAGTTTCCTGGGTCACATCTTGTGTTCATTTGCATGGATGGTGTGTTCATTTACTTGTTCTTTCATTTCGATACCAATTATTTCCATAAATTTTAGAACTAAGCTAGTAATAATAAATATGAGATCTAGGGAAACAAACCACATAATAAAATATTTCATAATATGTAAGATGTATTGTGATGAAGTATTCCAATTGAATACCTATGACAATTTACATATAATATTGGTATAAGAGAAGATAATTTAGGTTTTTGTGGGAATTTGTAGGATCTAGGAATTGGCTTAAGAAGGAAGTCACATGATCCTAACCATGGTAGATGAGTCAAGTTGTAACAATCCTTTGGAAGAACAAAAAGAGATATTTGTGAAGATGAAAGAAAAATTTGTTGATATCTCTCGCAACATGGCCCTTCTCATGGTGGTTCTAGTAAACAAGTTTGGATATTTCAAGGAGGTTGGTGGCTCTAACTTAAAAGTTGGATCGGATGACAAATCAGGATATAATGAAGACCCAGGAAAAGAGCCAAAAAAAGAACTAGAGAAAGAGAAACCAAGTTCTAGTGTCGTCACTTCTTCACAATATCTGTTTAAAATGGAAGTGAAAGTTGGCATCAAACCCTACAAAGGTTATATTGATGCTATTAACTTGAATCATTAGTTGCAACAATCAAAATTTTATTTTAGTGTCCATAATATAGAATAAGGGAAACATATTTCATTTGCTTGACTGAAATTAGGGGGCCATGCATTAACCTGGTTGGAAAACCACATGGAGACACTTAGGTTAGAGGGTGATCCACCAATAATTAAGTGGGAGAAATTTAAAACCCTCATCAAGTCCCAGTTCTACCCTATTGTGTATATAGATGACCAATATATCCATTGGCATCACTTTAGGAAGAGGTGTAATATTTATATTTTCAACCATAGGCCAAACAAATATGTTATGAGGATAACATACACTTGGAGAAAGGTGAATATGATCACAAAAGACTTCATTTCATAAATTATGTCGAGGTCGTGCTTATTCCTAGTAAAATAACGATTGCCCATACCTTTCTTATAGATAATGTGCATTTGGTCATTGGTTTTCTATACAAAACCCATGGCCACCCTTAATCTTCAAGAAATAGAAAGGTATGAGGAGAATTGGGTTGGAAAAATATCATAAGTGATCATGAAACTTGTGCATCACTTGCATTCACTCAACTCACGTGCTATGAAGTCTATTTTTAGATCTCGAAGAATCTATAAGAAAGGACCCAAAATAAAGCTAAAAAAATGTAGAGTCTAGATGAAAGCATCCTTATGCTATCAAATTGGAGTAAGAGTCATTGGTTTATAGTTTGTTGCAATTGTTGAGTGCTAGGCATTGACATTGGTGATATTAGAGCTTAGGTGAGAGCCATTTTGGCTATCTTACCATGATATGGTTATGGATTGTGCTTTTTCAACAGAGGTGAGTTTGTGTCTAAGGGGAATGACTCAAGGTCTTGGAGCCAGGAGTACAATAGTATATCTCAAGGTAAATCATCATTGTTGCAAATCTCATTTAATAAATATAGATCTACATTCTTCCCCGCCCCCCCCCCAAAAAAAAATTCTCTATGTTTATGGATCTTTCTTGCATCTTTAATGGGATTTTGTTGATCTAATTAAGATTTAGTTATTAGATTAAGGCTTTATTCATGCAATATTTTATTTATTGTTTTTTTAAAGAATGAGAAAGGTTTTTCTTATTGTATGATAAACCAAGTTATTTGGTGAAGCGAGATCGTTGGAGCTAGATCTAGTGAGAATAATTGGATATGTAGGAAACCATCAGAAATAAGGTATTCCCCTTCCTTCCCTCTCTCATTTTCTTTTGAAATTACATGATTAGTATTAGGAGAAAGAAGTATGGCATCTATCCTCTATGTCCATCATTGGATCACACTAGTTCACCAAGGGTACTTATTTATATGTAGGTATACTTCCCTGAAACATGAGGCAAGGGTAGAGAGTGCAAGCATACACCACTGAGTTTAAAAAAATTGTGATTATGTTGGGTATATCTCCCAAGAACCCAAGCATACTCCTCAAGTATCCGGATGGTCTAAATAATCATTTATGGAAGCACGTGATTCTCTTTAAACCTTGGATAGATGATTAGGCTTGTGTGTAAGCATAGTAGTTGGAGAATATAGGCCATATGAAAGGACAAACAAGTGTTTGCAAAAACAAATACCAACAAGATTCTTCCAAGGAGGGGAAGAAGAATTGGAAAGGAAAGGAAAAGAAGACAACAACCACCGCACATCAATGCAAGGATCCAAAGAACCAGTAAAACCATTGTAATATTGATTGTCACACCAAAGACAAGTGTTGGTATCTACATCCAAAGCTAAATCCGAAGAACCGTAAGAAAGATGCTAAGAAGAAAAAATTGCTAGCCATGGATTTAGGCAACCTTGTAGAGAGAAACTTGGATTTCAAAAAAAACATTGTCTGCACTACAATGTAAAAGGAGGTGAATCTGAGTAGCCTTCATCACAAGGAAGTTAAGGATGTGGCTAAACTATTCCATATTAAGGTCTAGGTAAAAAATATCAAGGTGGATGATCTATTTGATTCTGGTTCAAAGGCCAACCTCATAATAGAAGATATCATTAGCAATCTTGGATTTGAATTTCATGATCATCCTAACCCATATCCACTGGGATGGGTAAATAAGGATGCATAGCATAAGGTCGCTAAATAGTGTAAGATCAAATTTTCAACAAGTGTATATTATATTAATGAAGTGGAGTTAGATGTAGTACCACTTGAATGTGTGTGGTGTAGTGTTTGGAATCCCCTACATGTATATGAGGGATACAATTTTCATGAGGATAAAAATTCAGTACCACTTGATTAAGGATGGGAATTCTTTCATCATCAATTCAGAAAAAGGTATCCAATATCTCTATGGTATGTGCTAACTAAGCCAAGAAATTGATCAATCATTACCAGGATATTTGTATTACTTTTCTTAAGAGAGAATCAACTAGGTGATGAATCAATAAAAGTAAAGGAATCTATGGAGGGTGTACTAAAGAGAAGAAACACCACTTGGAGGTGTTGTTGTAGGCATACAAAGAAGTGTTTTAGGAGCCTAACGGGTTAATATGGAAGTAGATCATGAGATATAGTTGTTTCCTAACTCCCCATTGCCAAATATTTGGTTGTATAGACAATCTATTTTAGAAGTAGATGAAGTGAGGAAACAATTGCACCAACTACTAGAGTAGAGAGTAATTGGACCTAGAACCTCACCTTGTGGGTTACTGTTAGGTTATGAAAAAGGTATAAATATCTTCCTTTTTCCCGCATTTCATGATATCATCTTGATTGACTTTTCAGTTATTTAGAAGAAAATAGAATAGAAAATGAATAATATACTCTTTAGTGTTGTTGTTGGAGATTAGATTACATAGATCCTAAATATGATTGGAATTGTCTGGTTTTATTGCAGGATTGGTTAAATATTGTCAAACCCAAGATAGCAAGGGGAATATTGAAGATGCGCAAACTATTGGAGGTTGAAGACTTTATGGCGCAAAGTAGTTTTAAAGATAATTGAGTTGCTTATTGTAATAGTAAAGCGATCCCGAGGATCTCTCGATCCTCACGATAGCTTAATTTACCTAGATTATTGTAACATATAAGGGTTAAATAGATCTTGAAATAAAGGAGAAGAATTGAACTCAAGAATTGAGAACATAGAATTGCTATGCATTAGCAGTTTCTGTAAAAATGTTGTACCAGCTATGAAATCAATGGAAGCTTCGAGCGGTTTTACCATTTTTATATACTGAGTTTCAAATAGTAGTGCTTCTAAGGACCGAGGGACCAGTCTGAAGGAGCTACTGTTCGACCTGTAATTGTATCAGTTCAAATTATGTTTTGTGATTCGAATCTATTTTATAGTAGTTAACGGACACGTAAGTGTGTTGATGACTTCATGCCAATTGCAAGAAATAGATATTCCCTGAAGCATTAAATGATTGTTGTTCCAATTCCTATTACTGAGATTTGATGTGTGACAGTTCCTCATAAGTTCACATTTGTTGTTCCTTTCATTTAGTTCACATTTGTTGTTCCTTTTACTTCAGTTACATTTGTCGTTCCTTTTACTTAGTTTACATTTGTTGTTCCTTTCCATAGATAGAGTAATTCACCTTTTTCTCTTCAGCAATTTGATTCATAATGATAGTCATTTCTGCAAGTCTTTATCTAGATTCAATTATTGTTCTTAAAATGAATTCAATAGATTAGCTAGTTCCTTTCCTTTTGCATAGCTCTAGATTTCGATTCTTAGAATCTTTAATGAATGTTTGAGGAACTTGATTGTTGATAAACTCATATTTGCTTTCACTACACGATTTTAGCCTCTATGAGCTATCTGCATAGACATTGCCGATATTCTTTGAGATAAAAGACGAATCCTCGGGTTGATAAATTAATGTTAAACTAAGGTTGTTTTTAGACATCTTTAGAGCCCAACAGTTACCTATCATCATAATACCCAAGAAGGATGGGACTTGGAAAATGTGTATTGACTACAAAGCTTTGAAAAATGTCACCCTTAAGAATCTCTATCGTCTAGCTAGAATTGATGATTTGTAAGATCCATTGTAGCATGCCAAGTACTTCACCAAGTTGGATCTTAAATTGGGATACCACCAGATATGAGTTAAAGAAGAAGAAAAATGGAAGAATTCCTTCAATACTATGCAAGGTCTATATGAATGGATGGTAATGCATTTTGGTTTATGTAATTCACTAGCTACATTTATGTGTTTGATGAATGATGTATTATGTCCCTTTCTAGATTCATTTGTGACAATGTACTTATATGGTACATTAGTCTATAGCTCAACTTAGGAAGAGAGTATCTCACATCTCATGTATGTGTTATAGACTTTGAAAAGGCATCAACTACTGGCTAACCTTAAGAAATGTGACTTTTCTTAGTAGTCATTGGTGTATGTGATTGGTCGAGGGGAAGTCAAGATAGATCCCATGAAGATGGAGGTAGTATAGTACCTAATGTAATTGAAGTTAGGATCTTCATTGAGGCAGCATAGTGCCTATGTAATTTCATAGCATCCTTTGTAGTTGTAGCTATGCCATAACAACTAGTGGTAAGAGTTTAAAAATAATCAACAAAAATATTTTAATGAGATGAAATAGAAAATTAGTTAAGCACTAGTTCTTGCATTTTCTAACTTGCAAAATCATTTCGATCATGGAACCATTATACACAATGATATTTAGAGAACTAGCACAATGCATGAATGAAAAGGATATGCAAATGATGAGTGCCATCATTGACTGTTATGTGACTAAAAATGACACCTACCTTAGAATATTTGGATCTAGCAAGCCTCCACACTTGTTACCTAAGTGTATACCAGAAAAATGGGGTTTACAATAGGAATCCTACTAGACTAATATAAATGGAATTGAATTTGTTCTCACACAAAATCCAAGAAAGCTCCATTTCTCCCTTTTCCGATATTCATAGGAGCATACAACTTGGATAATGAAAAGGAAACTAAGGAGGAGGGGGAGGCATTATACATCTTCCATTTTGGAATAGAGAGGTTCAAGAGGCATTATCCCCATGGTGTTATTAAGAACCACTATTCAACTTGAAAATATAAGTGGCCATACCATAATGGAGTGTGACAATAAGAAGAACTCTACCAATGAGAAACATCTCTAGAGGAGCTAGTAGTCAGAATGAGTAGTGGTAGAAAGGGAGCAAAAAACAAGAAAAACGAGTATGATGATAAGAAAAAAAGGAAGAGGAAGAGATAAAAAGGGAAGCAGAATGAGAATAAATGATAAATGAAAATAAGGAAGCCATAGAAAGAGAGAAAGCTCAATGAAAGGAAGAAACTTTAAAAGCCTCAAAAGAAAAAGTAGTGAAGAAAAGAGAAGCTGAAGAAAATGGCAAAGAAGAATAAGGTGGCACAAAGCCTATTGGGGAGGGATAATCCATCATTGAAATATTATTTCATGGAAAATATACTAATAAACTAATCATAAAATCCCTCAATGAGTGGATGAGGCTCATTTATAGACATAGGGATAGATAACATATTTCTTTCTCCTAAGACTAACATGCATGTTAAAAAGAAAATGAGAAGGAGAGAATGAAAAATTTGATTCTTGATGGTTGTCCAAATTATCAAGTTGATCTTACTCTAGCTCCACTGCTTCAATAACCTACCTAATTATCCAAAAACCAACACCTTCCTCATTCCTCATTAAACAAATAATATAACTTACATAAATAAAGTATTAATCTAATAACTCAAGCTAATTAGAATGACACAAAACCTTACTAAAGATGCAAAACGATCAATAAATTAGAGATATTTGGGGGTGTGTGGGGAAGAAGATAGATCTATATTGATTAAAAGAGAGTTATAACAAGAATGATGCATTGAGATTTACTACTGTACTCTTGGATCCAAGACCCAAAGTCCTCCTCCTTGGCTACAAGTTTTCTTCTATCAAACTAGCATGATCTGGAAACTGTATCATGGTGAGATAACCAAATACACGGATAATGGAATCTCACGTAAGCTCTAATCACATTAATGTTGATTCCCAACACTCAACATTCATAACAACTAACAACTAAGAATTCTCACTAAAATTCCATATCATAAGGACATTTGAAAATAGACTCCCTTCCTTTAGATTTCATTCTCTTACTTATATATTCTTGAAGAGATGAGAATAGGTTGCATGGAATGCATGTCGTGCACATGTGAGTCATGCACAACTTCCACACAAGATTTTTCCTTTTTCCAACTCACTAGTTTTTAGGTTTCCTTGTGAATTTCTATCTTTTGAATCTTCAAGGAGTGGCCATGAGTTTTATATGGGAAAACTATGACTAGCCACATTTGATGTATGAGAAATTCATGTCCGACTACTCTCGAAAAAGTGCAACCTTCATGTGCTTTTAAAAATCAAGTCTTCTATAAGAAAATTCATCTTGGCCTAAGTGTACTTTGGCTCATTACATCTTTGTTTTCCCTAGGGTGCCAACTATAAGTATAACATATGCCCCCTAATGTATGAGGTTAGAAAATGAACTGATGGCCAAAATACATTACAAAAATTGGATGTTAACAAATGGATCAAGGAACTAGGAAGTACCTGTAAGAAAAAATCCACCGATCAAATATAAACCATCCTGTAGGTGAGCATACCCTTGCTTGAATATAATAATAAGCACAACTGCCAACATAAAACACTATGGATCCATGAAGTAGAATACAATACCATGGCCATGAAAGAAAGTACGTGGTAATTCTATTTCATATTCAAGATCATAGCCATGAAAAAATACAAAGTCGATCTATGTCACAATATACATCAGGAAGATGCTTAGCACAAATGAGAGTGCAATATAGTCTTCAAAGTACTCATCAATAAGTGGTACCATATTGCACAGCTTAGGAGGAAACAATGAAAGTACTCATCAATTAGTGGTACAATATTGTAATCTAGTCTTCTAAGTGACTCGAACCTTGGTGCACGTCTGACGCTTCTCTCCTTGAAACTTGAGACTTGAAGATTTATGAAAACCTCATGCACACTCCTTGTGATCGTTCTCCTTAAGACTCTTTCAACACTTGACTAAGTGTTGGCCATGTGCATGCATTGCACAGGGCTCTCCTTTTAGGTTTTATACTCATATGATTATATGTGCACTCCTTGCAATCACTCTACAAAATTCACACTATCTCTCCTGAGCTATTGAGTCTAAAATGACTTTGCCTTGGCACTCCTTGCGTGGGCACTGTGCACTCCTTGCACCAAGATTTCAGAAGAGAAACTATTGAAACTTACATAACATCAAAGATTCATTCATTCAGCCATGAAATATACACACAGACATAAAAATAGAAAAATAGATAGCATAACATTACCCAAATAACTCAGAGATAAGAAAACTCAGATATTGGAAGAAATTCTCCTCTATTATATTCCTTCAGCAAAACATTTACAAGAGTTCTGGTAGCTCTCAACAAAATAACAATAGATCTCTACAACTTTCTTCAACAACAATCATAATAACCTCAACAACCTCTTTTGGGCATAGATTACATACAATTATACATGAGGGGGTTCTTGATCCTTCCCTCCAGACTATTCTAGTGCTTTCATTTCATAATTAAAGCATCCTACTACTAAGCTTATTATAATAAATGAACATTTACAATATAGATATGAGTCAATGCTCAAAATATGTACAATCCTATAGGTAATTAAGACGATTACAATCTCCTGGAGTGCATGCAATGGCTCTTTCCTCAAAATATTGTGGGGCCTTTAATTACAAATGTTTAAAATTTAAAGTGATAATCCCTCCTTGGAATCCAAACCAGTTCTGAATGCGCTATGGTGGGTGCTGAGTTGTCCTCCAATTGGCCTCATTGAATGTTGATGACAATGCTCCTGCATCAAAGGGTCAGCTAACACTGCAGGTTGGGAGGCACCCTTCAAAAATTTAGCGACTTCCTCATGATAAGGGAAATATTTCGTGTAGTGGTCTTCCTCACATATCATGCAAGGAAACTTAGCTTTCCTATTCGGTTGAGTATCAGGAGTCTATGTAGTATCCTGCTGGTTAGAAGATTTATTGGATTTACCCTTGTTATTATTCTTACCGCCTAGTTGCTGATATGAAGTGAATTGGACCACATTCACCTTGAAGGTTTGAGCAAGAGTGAAAGTAGTTTTGGTGTTTGAGACGAAACCTGGTTCTAGAGCAGGTCTTGTCAGATCATTCAACGGATGAGGAGCATGAGGGATGAGATCATAATGTGTGTCAGACTGGGAATATACCAAGTCCAAATATTGAGTATGACTAATAGCTTTTTCCTTAGTAACAACACCTCCCATAGAAACATCTTTGGCGATGGGTGGCAAGAGTGACTTTGTAAACTAATCTGCAAGGATTTGGTCCAGAATTGGAGCTTTAATCAATCATCTCCACCGCCTCCACTCATGAATATGATAAGATATGTGGGTGGAAGAGGATTGTTGGAGTGAGGTCAAAATATCTGAATTTCTATCATACCGTATATGCAACTGGAAATGCATCATGAAAGCCATGGAAAGAGAATCAAATTCAATAAAGGAGTTACATGTCAGCTCAATATACCATTTGGCTACTACACCTGTAAGTGTTCTCTGAAAAATCCTTAGATTTATGGAGTCATCCATCAAAGAGTTTGAAGGACACCATAAATGGAAAGTCATGACATGATTATTAGGATCTTCCCTAGGTTTTACGTCGAATTTCAGGATGTTGGACGGTAATTTGGTAGGGATGGAGGACCAAAACAGTGTATGTTGAATGGGATCATTTGTCAAACACAAAAGATATGGAAAATCCAACGTAGAAAAAATGGAAGATTCCATTTATCGTGTGAATACTGGTGGTAACCATGTGTCATGGGAACACCATTAGGACCATATCCAGGTTGCGGCGAGATGGAAAAACTAGATGGTCCTCCCATGTATGGTGGTTTCCTAGGTTGTCCACTCATGTAAGGTGGTTGTCCTGATTGTCCACCTATGTATGGTGACTGTCCTAGTTGTCCACCCATGTAATGTGATTAAACATATGGAAATCCTACATACCGAGATTGACCTGATGGTCCCACCATGTATGGTGATTGGCCCGATGGACCTACCATATACTATTTTTGAAAGGACTGTTGTGTTGGAATAATGTGGTTTACAAATTGATAAGAAAAATTTCCTTGCTGAGGAATGCTCGCCATATTGGGTTGACCCCACAAAGGATTAGAAAATCTTGGATATGGTTGTCCAGGATACAGTCCAATGGAAGTAGGGATAGAAGGACTTGTAGGAGTGGATTTCCCCTAGGATTGTTGATGTTGCAACCACACAAGTTTCCCCCTAGTAAAAAGTTTCCATCTAGCTGAAGGTTTCCCCCTAGCTAAAGGTTGGCCTCCCATTGAAGATTGACCTCCAATGTAGGGTGTACTCATATTCAAGGTTTGAGATGGAGGTTGAGTAGCTTGTGTAACCATGGTTTAGTGAATGACTTGACTACCGATCATTTGATCATTGGGACGGCCAAGTAAAGAACTTGGTGTGTGCATGTGTGGAAATAGTGAAAAGAGAATATTACCTGACCCATGTGCGAAGGGAAATGTATTCACAAGTGGTTGTGTTGGGGTTACCTGGATCATAGATGTTCCCAATAAAGAAGAATCACCAACAGTATCAACTACATGAGTTGTGGATAAAGATAAATTCCCAAGTCCTTCAAGAAAAGAAAAAATCGATGGGTTCATGCCAAACAATTGTGTAGTGAATGAACCAGGTGGTAAATTGTAGGAAGAATAAGCATCAATATATCTTGTGGATGGTGGATCAATGAGTGGTAGGCCAGGTGGATCAGAAAAAAAAAGATTCCCTTAAGATGCAAGGCTTTCTACGAAGGTTTTGATCGATTCTTCTATGTGTTGGCCATTTCCAGGAGCTGCACTCCCAGTCTCAAAAGATTTATCTTCGATCATTCCTTCATAAGAAACATTGTGTTGAGGTTCCTAGACTTCAGGATCCATACATTGTATACTATGAGATCTTCGAACTAGAAAAAATTAACGATCCTAAGGCCGACTACGAAAATCAAAGAAACACGCCCCTAAGAAAATTAAAATCAATCAACCGAGCAACAGTAGCTTCAAGGATATTCCAAAGATGGGATGTCAAGCTGCCAGTTAAGAAATGAGAAGAAGTTACCCCGATATCCACATAACATCCCTTCTTGGTGCAAGTAACCCTTTCTTTTGTGGGATCACCCTCCAAGGGTATTGAAAGTGTGATGCGAAGTCTTCCCTAGGCATCGTGGGAATCCCCCCATAGTCACCTCTATAGATACATAGGAAATTCCACTAAGGTTACCAACTCGTAGTCAATGTTCAAGCAGGTACAGTCGATATTTGAGATCGAACATATGGGCATGATATCAAAGTCCAAAATTTTTCTGTAAGACTAAAGACAAGTGGATCGATAAAAATACCGAGGACCTCGAACGGATTTGAAATTCACGAAGCACCGAGACCCAATGAAACTAGTGACACTTCAAGAAAAACTCCCAATATACTCTCTTCTTGCTACGATTGGTCAAGCTTTGGAGGGGTAATCTCCGCTACTCTTCTTCACGTGACCTCGTGTTTATCCCCCATGTTAGAGGGGGTTCTCGACTATACTTATATGAAAATTGGATTTGTTCGCTCTTTAGTGTTCTATAGTCTGTTTAGTAGTCTTGGACAATTTACTCACTTTACCTAGTCCAAAGACCCTAATCCCGTGCTACTATTGGTATGCTAAAAAATGAAAAATGTTTAGTGGATTTTATTAGCGTGTGGTTGATTTTAATGGATTTTTACTCAGAATGTTCACGAAGATGAAACTAATGATGTGTGAGACTCGAATCCAATAGAATGCAAAAGAATGAGATTCAATTAATTATTTTCAATGAATTCTATGTATCAGAAGGAGAAGAGTTCTATTTTTCTTAACACAAGCAAGTACTCAAAACTATGCAACTTTCAATTTATGGGAGCAAGATGATGCCAAACTATCAAGCAAATGTTTCCAAAATCCAAATTCCCATGCACAACTAGCTCTTTTCCAAACATGTACCAAAACAAATTTCCTAAATAATACAAAAATTCCTTTGTTCGATTATGTATGCAATGAGATATGCAAATTTTTTTGCTTCTTAACTTTCAAGTGAAATGAAAGAGATCAATGTTTGAAACAAATAAATATGATTCAAAAAAGAAACCAAACAAAGTGCATTGAGAACTGAAAGAAATCAAGTATGAGATAACTTGTTCAATCAAGGACTTGAATATGTAAAAGAGAAAGAAGACAAACACTCTTGAAAATCCTCAAACAATGAGTAGCAAGAATCAATATTCAAGGCTGGTTTGTGGTAAAAAAGAGAGACCCAGTGATTCAAAAAGTGAGATGTTTCAACGAAGACAAAAAGGGATGAATACCAAACAACCTTTACAAAATCTAGTTGATGAAAACTCCTAAACAATCAAGCAATCTAAGAACTTTGCGAGACGAAGATCAAACAACTGAGAGGTAGGATGAACCAAGGGATCTTGTTAACCCAAGGAGACCATACAATTTCAAAATTAGAAGAAATTTGAAAAGTCGAAGAAAGAAAGGAAATGAGTGATGAATACCAATTTTTCAATCAAATCAAAGTCAAAGACAAATTAGGAGACTCTGGGCTAAAAGCCTCTTAACATCATATTGAGCAGAACCAAGCAAAAACTCATAAATCCACTTAAAAGGTGAGTATAGTGCCCCTGTTACCAAAGGAATAGAGTGTTATGGTGCTCCCTAAGATACTAAGGGGGAGCGCCAGTTAGGGCGGTGGCACTCTCGTAACCATTGGAGGGGAGTGTTAGTCCTGAAAAAGCTTAAAAAATGCTTCCAAAAGCTAAAAATCAGCAGAGATTATTCAATGACTCTGTAAAATATTCAATCAAGAAGAGGGAAGGGGAAATAACTAAGAATAAAGAATAAAACAATCAAGATCTAATCACAAGCAATAATTCAAGATGAACCAAAGGAAATACTAGTCAAAGTCCTTCCCCAGTGGATTCACCATTTTTCTGTTATGAGAAATCTTGCCCTCCGGAAATGACAAGATCCCCTTTGAACCAAGACCCCTTCTTTGGTACAAATACATAATGAAACAAATGGTTCCTACGTTCCCTTTAAATCTAACTTAACCATTCAAATGAGAGAGATGAAGAATATGGCATACTTTATTTCGATGTTTGTCCTCGCTGCTCCAATCCCTGAGATTGATCTCCAAGCTCCTCAACACAATGAAGTTCTGCAAAGACCAACAAAGAAACTCTTCCTCCTACTCTATATGATTAGATAAAGCAGATTTATCTATGAAGAATGAAACAACAATAGACAAGTAAATTTAGAACACATGAAATTGAAGGGAATGGGCCAAGTTTATATTAATTGGAAATCCAATGGAAAGTACATACAAATCATGTTTGACAATGCAGTAAACTCTCCAATCTCTCCTTGTCCATCTCCTTACATGAATCTCTTACGATCAGAATGATGATACTTCAATAATTTCCTCCCCCTCCCCCCTTTCACCATGGAAGTGCCTTTAATTTATAGGATTGGGAGGCTCAACCACCATGAGATAATAAGGGAAGTGGTTGACGATATAGCTCCATGAGATGGGATTTGATCCTAAGATAGTGCCATAGGATAGAATTTGACCCAAAAAAACCTCCTCCCTTAAGAAAAGGTAGGATGCGCCATATTTTTCTCTAACCACATTGGCTCTCCCTTTGAGTTAGAGACAAATCACCATTGGCACCCCATAAGCAAGGAAGGGGGAGTGTTGGAGCTCCCTAAGCATGAGTATGGGAGTGCCACCCTTCATAAATGCCCATAAATGGTCAAATTTTCCAAGTAAAAGGTGTGGTTCCAGAACTCAAATGGTGGGTTTTCTCTTCCAAACTGACTTAGGGATTGTGACAAATGAGTTTCATGGTGTCAACAGGTTGCGACACCTAGCAAAGTGAATGCAACATTTATTAAGGTGCATATGAAACTTAAGACAGTGCATGCTACAATTAACAAGGTGCATACGTCACTTTGCGACACTTACAACACTTAGGGTGCAACACTTAAGTGTGGAATTTTGATGTGTAACAACATTCAGAGCACTTGCAATTCAAGATAGAATTTTTTTGACATCCCAATACGTCTTGAGTCAAGGATCACCAAGGTACTAACGTTCAAAGTTTGTCAAGCACTGAATGTTAGTGTTAGAAGTATGTAATAGGTCATAATCTAATGTAACTATGGCTCCTGAAAAGGCAACACAAGATTAACTAAAATAGTTTCATGCATAAATGTAATTGTTAATTGTTTTTTATTTTGAGCAGGGAGTGCTCAACGGTTCAAATGTTAGTTGAGTGCTTAGTAGAAACTTGGTTACAATAGAATTAGGATTTCATAAAGTAGATGGGATAAAGACCTTACTCTTTCATTTGCAAGCCTTAATTTTGAACTTGAACAAGAAAAGGCGACGATATACTCTTATTTCAATTTGTAAAATAACACAGATATGATAATCATTAAATTAAATTAGATATGACTTTGGCAATGCAATATGATATGATGATTCATCTTTTAAAAGACAGAACCCATAATGCAAAGTCATGCAACCATTATTAAAATAAGCAAAGTACATAACACAGTTCTATGAAATGCACTACTCTTCCTTTGTATGTGTTGTTCATCTAAAATGGAAATAATCCAAACTCTTTTTTTGTTTTGCAATCCAGTGTCTTTTCTCAATTCAATGGTTATGTATTTTAATGTTGTATGTTTATTACTTCGTTAATGCACTATCATCCAATCAGTGCAAGTCCAAGAATTTTGCTTCAATACATTGTCCATTCACATTGGACAAAAGGATAGTTGGTCAGTGTAATTCCCAGATTATTTTCATTGACAACTTGTTCAGTTGACCACTAAACATTCAAAATGCAAATGCCTTGGATTT
>ML776600.1:810778-820911 GCA_009831015.1 Picea engelmannii
AATTAAAGGTGGGTTTACCCACCCAGAGTGAGAGGTCGGCCCTGCCAGTTGTGACCTTTCACACGTGCCAGTCTTGTATAAATAAGAGGCTAGCACCTCACTTCAAACACACAACTCACTTGCTCATTCTCTTATGAGGCAAGATGCAATTACAAGTTGGAGAGAGGATAAGAAGAGTGGCGCACCTCTTGGGAGGACTTTCTGTATTGGTTTGAGTTATCTCTTGAACATTGTATAAGCTATTTATGATAAGGAAGTTTTTGCTGGTTTTTCTTTCCCTAGAGGGTTTCCCAGGATAAATGTTGTGTCTCTTGTGAATGTGTATTTCTCAGTGATGTTGTTCTTATTATGCTCTTATCTATTGAAATGAAAAGAACTATAATAATGGCATAAACATTAACACTTTCTCTCCTGCAACTGCTCTATTTCATTTTCATGTAAAAGTAGTGCACCAAATGCAATGAATAGGAAAATAAAACCTTATGTCAAAATCACATGAAATATACAACATTAACAAACAACAAACGAGAAGAAAATGAATTATATATATATAGAAAAATGTTCCTCTCCAATTCGTTCCATGTTTTTTTTTCTCCCCTATTTTCTTTTTATTAAAAACTAGTGATTTTTTCGATGCACTATACATCGAACATGCCAAATAACAATGCATATGGATGGCAATGACATGTAAACGCAATGAAAATTCCCGATATTTTATTTTCTATGCAACCAAAATCTCTGCTATATCAACTTCTTGTCATGTTCAACATAATTTCTTGATCCAACATAGAAACAAGGACTTTCTAAATATGTAACAAGAATATGGAAACATGTTTTCATTCAACAACAACGAAATAAAAAAAAACGTGAATATGTAAAAAAAATATGTAAATATGGCTATATGTGTTCGGATATTGTTGGCATCAGAAGTCACTCATGGATTGCTTGTAGGAGCTGAGCCTGACACCCATCAGTTTAATGTCACGATTTTTTTAAAGGGGTGATCAAATGGAAGAAACTCAGAACAATATCGTCTCAACTCTCAAACTAGGCCAGGCATGCATGGATGAGTGAGGTCTTGATAAACTTCAAACAGTGAGTTGTAATAAAGGTGAATAGGGGGAAGAATTTTCATGAGAAGAGTACAGGGGACTGTTCTGAATGTCAGGATCCTAACAGACTGTGAGAGAAGGCATCTGAAGGCAATATCTTCTTACACCCAAATGCAGGAAACCAGAGAAAACAATAATGCAACAATAAATCATTTATCATAACATAACTGTGCTAATTCATACAAAGCATTCGATCATGAACTCTCTGGTATGAGACGAAACGTTGATGGAAAAGGAAAACTGTTTTTCATAAAACAAGAAATCTCAAACACAGATGCATAACCAGGAAACTAGAATAGTTGTTAAAACTTTACAGTCAGGAGCTTTGCTCTACCATCGATAGATACAAAAATGGCGAAAATGCCTACATATACTCAAAACAACAACAACAACAAAACCGAGACGTCGCATTAAACACATTGTGTCTGCATGGCTTCTGACAAGATGCGCCTGCAGTCTTTGAATAATCGTGCACCAACGACGGACGCAATCGGACTTCTGACAACTCTGTGGGCAAATCGACGTGCCTTTAATTCTTCGTCGGACTTTCCCATTATGGAGGAGACGATGTCTAACCACCGCCAACCGCTTCAATAACTGCTTCCTCGGGATTGAGGATGGTCCGGCCAACTTGGCACCTCAGGGACGTGGACGGCCCTTCGTGCCTCCATCTGGATTAGCTGAACGGTCTAATGATAGACGTGGAGGCCAGCGTGAAGAATGGGGCGCCCGACGAGAATAGTGGCGCCAGAACTATGAGGGCGAGGCATGAGGAGATGAGGGGGTGAGAGAGGTTACAGGGGAGACACATGGCGAAAGGAGATAAGCGAAGGCGGCAAGAGAGAAGACGTGATGGGTGTATTTTAGTGGGAGACTGACGTGGAGGGGAGTGGGACACATGGCAGGTGGTGAGTGGATGATGAGATGGAGAAAGGACATATGACACACGACAGTAGGGGAAAGGTGGCTCCGGAAGATGACATAACGAGGGAAGGGTCCACGTTGGTTAAACATGGAGCAGCTGAGGAGGATGGGATCACGCGAGCGCCGTTGATCCGGGCGCTTGGATCTCGGCCGTTGGGAAGCTGCGTATCCGATTCCGGACCCCCCCCCACTTGTCTTAAAGGTAGAAAGGCAGAGGGGGTCCGGAATATCCTTGAGTGTCGTTGATCCGGGCACTCCGATCAGGACCGTCAAAGAGATGCGCCTTCGATTCCAGATCCCCCCCTTTTGCTTAANGGGGGGCGGAATCCAATATGCACTGTTGATCTAGGAACGCGAATTTCTGTCGCCCAAACTTGCTTGTAGCTTACCACAGGCATGCAAGCATTCCAAACTCAGGACAAGTGGGTTTTAACCCATTCCTTTGCATTCTAACCCCCCCTTACAAGAAATATCGCTAACATTTGGCTCCATGGGGGATGGAGTCGTCCCTGTGATGCTCTAAGAACTCTTTTGCAGATTCAGTGCCTTTGTTGTTGGGCTATGGAGTCATTTATTAGGCTAAAAAAAAAATCAATATTTACAAAACAAAACAAAAAGAGCCGATTGTGGCTCACAGAAAACATTTTTTTAAGAAATGCCCATTTACTGGGCGATTGAAAACTTCTTTGCCTTCCAGATCCTGCAACCTGTAAGTGTTGTTTGAAAATACTTCAATGATATTGAAAGGCCCGAACCAGAGGGCATCAAATTTACCGTGTTTTCCCTTTTCCTGCCTGGGTGCATCCCATTTGAGCACCAGATCACCCTGCTCGAATTCTTTCTTTTTGCTCTTCCTGTCAAAGGCCTGCTTGATCTTTTGTTGATGATTGTAGGCCCTGTTCATGACCTGTTCTCTGACCTGCTACACTTCCACCATCTGATGAATCCTTCTGACCACATGATTAGGTTCTCCTTCAAAGTCCTGGAGGAAATTTGCCACAGATAAGGCGAGCTGAGTGGGGAAAATGGCCTCTATTCCGTAAACAAGTTGGAAAGGTGAGATGCCTAGGGATTTCTTGGTTGTCACCCGATCAGCCCAAAGAGAAAATTTGAGCTTTCAGTCCCAGGCCCTTTTATTGTCCTCCAGTAGCTTCTTAATGAGCTTGATCATACTTTTATTGGAGGACTCTGCCAGTCCGTTTCCTTGAGGATAATAGGGAGTAGAGTGAATCAGTGAAATATCGAACTGTTCACAGAACTTGACCAGAGGCTCAGACCGAAATGGGGAGGCATTGTCAGTGACAATTTTTCTAGGGTAGCCAAATCTAGCTATGATATCTTCCAGGAAGCTGATAATCACTTTGTGAGAAGTTCTTCTGGTAGGGACAACTTCTATCCATTTGGTGAAATAGTCGGTTGCAGTCAGAATCCATCTGTGCTGGCCACTTGAGGGAGGATGAATTTCTCCGATAAAGTCCAACCCTCACTGCTGAAAGGGTGTTGAAACTGCTATAGGATTTAATGGCAGAGATTTGAGTTGCTGCTTTCCTGAGAACTTCCGACATTTGATGCAAGCTCTGATTTCTCTGTAGACATCAGGAAATAAGGTGGGCCAGTAATACCCATCTCAGAGGATCTTGTGAGCTGTGGTCTTCCAAAAATGATGACCTCCACAGAGACCGCTATGGAAATCGAACATAACCTTCTGGGCTTGCTGCGGGTCCAGACACCTTAGTAATATCCCCAGAGGGTCTTTCCAATACAAGGCTTGGTCAATGAGGCAATATCTGACCGCTTTGAGCTTTAAGGCCCTGGCCTTACTTTTTCCCAATCCATCAGGGGGCTTTAATTCTTGCAGAAAGTACAAGATATCCTTGTACCAGGGGCATGATGCTAGTGATAGGGCATCCTAGAACTGCTTGTTGGATGGCTCAACTTGCTTATTGATGAAGTTAATTCCCAAGGTCTTGCAGTTGGATTCAGCCATCAACTTGGCCAAAGCCTGCCCCTTTATCAACTTGGTGGGCTTAATATCCAGATCAAATTCTAGGATCTTGGCGATCCATTTACCTCTCCTCCCGTCTATGTCAGGTTGTATAAGAATGTCCTTCACAGAGGTTGAAGGGACATATGCAATGATTTTTGAGTGTAATACATAGACTCTGAAATCTTTAAGAGCCTTCACCAAGGCATAGGCCTGCTTCTCCATGATCTCGTACCGGAGTTCTGCGTCTCTCAATGCCTTGCTGTAGAAAGAAATAGGATGTTCTTTCCCTTGATCATTTTTCTGCAACAAAACTGCCGCTATTGTATCACAGGAAGCAAAATAAAATATCAGAAAATATTTGGAATAATCGGGACTGATTAGCACAGGTGCCTTAGTCAACGCCTTCTTTATTTGGACAAAAGATTCCCTGGGTTCAGTGGTCCATTTTACTTCATTTCCCTTTTTGAGCATGGTTGTGATGTGTTTTACTAGTTCAGCAAAATTTGAGATGAATCTCCTCAGAAAATTAATCTTCCCCAAAAATGCCTGAACCTCCTTTTTAGACCTGGGGAGTGACAGGGTCTAAATCGCTTCCACTTGCTAGGATCAATTCTCACCCCCTTTGCTGATACTATATGGCCTAATAGCTTTCCCTCCTGCGTAGAAAACAACGATTTCTTGGGGTTTAAAGATAGGCCATACCTCCGACACTTCCGGAAAACCTTCTTCAAGTGGCAGTGGTGCTCTTTATTAGTCTTGGAGAAGACTGTTATGTCATCTAGGTAAATCACCACAAACTTATCCTTTTCCCCGATGAAGGCTATGTCCATGGCTCGCTGGAATGTGGCTCCTGCATTCATCAACCCAAAAGGCATTTTGGCATACATGAATGTGCCCCAAGGAGTGGTGAAGGCTGTCTTTTCTCGGTCCTCATGCATGACTGATATCTGATTGTATCCAGAGAAACCATCAATCATGGATATTCTGGAAGCACCAGTGACTTTCTGCAATATGTGCTCCATGTTGGGTAGGGGATAATTATCTTTCCTTGAGCTCCTGTTCAGGTTCCTAAAATCAACACAGAGTCTGATTTCGCCACTTTTCTTCCTTGCTGGGACCAAATTGGCCACCCAGTCAGAGTATCTCAAGGGGACAATGATTTGGGCATCTAGCAGCTTCTTCACTTCTTTCTCCATGACAGGTAGCAGCATGGGATTTATCTGTCTTAGCTTCTGCTTGAATGGCCTAGCCTCTTCTTTGAGTGGGATCTTGTGCTCAATGACTGATGTGTCGTATGTTTTGAGGTCTTCGTAGGTCCACGCGAACACATCAACAAACTCCCTCAGCAACTCAATATATTCGACCCTCTGCTCCTCGGTCAAACTCCTTGACAATTTGACAAACTTAGGCTCCTCTGGTGTGCTTATGTTGCACTCAGCTGTGTCAGCCTCATCACCCGAAACTCTACCCTTTACTGCCACATCATTCCCACCGAACAACCTTTCTAATGGGATTAGTCCTTTTGATATGTGATTGCTTGGTAGCTGAATAATCTGGTGGTTAGCAATTTTATTCAAAAACTCTCCAGGGTGATGGTCATCTTCCATGTCAGGGTCCTCATCTATGTGCAGTGTGGAAAAGTCCTCAATGGATTGAAGAAGCTTTTTGATCTCCTAATCATCTTCAAATACCTTCCAATGTTTGACATTGTCTGGTATAGAGGGTCTATATTTTATTTCGACATCAGATTTGACAGTGGGCAGCGTTGGAACCTCAAACAAACTAGCTGTGACAACTAAAAAGTTGGTTGAAGCATTTTGCTCCGTTGGAATGAAAGAAATGTTAAAAGCCAAGAAGAAATTATCCACTAGGTCCCATACCTCGTTCCTTTAATTCCTGAGACGAGGATGCTTAGCCTGATAAACACTTTTTACCTGTTGGATGATCAATTCTGTATCTCCAAACACATCCATATCCTTAATTCCCATTTCCTTTGCATCTCTTAATCCCAGAACCAGAGCTTCATACTCTGCCACGTTGTTGGTGACTTCAAATTCTAGCTTGTATGACATAGATATGGTCTCTTGACAAGGGGACACGAATACCACCCCGACACGTGCACCCATACTGGAGGAAGCTCCATCAAAGAACATCTTCCAAATAGAGGTGGTTGGAGGAGGCATCTCCTCTTTAAGAATGGGCTGCTTTCTGATATGTAAAGGGGCCTCAGGAGTCTTAGTGACCTGTAACAAACTAGAACCTAAGTCAGTGTCAAGTGCAAAGATGGGGTGATTAGTGGGGTTCGCTTCATCACTGACTATGTAGGCTAGCTGGGCTTCTCTATATAATCTCCTATGTTCCCCTCCAAAGACTGGAATGGTAGCATATGTGAGATCCATCTGTAACGTCCCTCCAAGTCTCTTAATCCAAGACCTTGACAACAACATGCCAAACTTGGGGGGAACATCCGCTACCACAATATCCATGACCATACTCTTCATGGGCAGCTGAAACAAAGAAACTACTAGGTCCTTGATGACTCCCAAACATTGCACCCTTCTGGAGTCGAAAGAATAGAGGTCATGATAGGTTCGGGTGACTTCAAGCCCTAGCTCTTCCATGACGACTTTGGGCATGAGGTTGTGAGAAGCCCCTGAATCCATTAAGTAGTTGTGCAACACTTTATCATGTATGTTTAGGGAGGTGTAGAAGGGAGGGCATGAATCATCTCTGTCTTCTACCATGGGGCCTAGGACAACTGCTAGCCTTTCATCTTGGAGGTTTATGGAGTCTATGGGAGGGCATGAGGCTTAAGATTTCAAAAGCTCAGAGAAGCGCTTTTTGAATTCTTCATGTTTGATTAGCTCGGTGAGGGGCACAGGGATTCTGATCTTTTGAATCTCATGCTTGAAATTAAAAGAAGGTGTAAGCTTTGGAATTTCTCTTATTTCAAGACCTTGATTGTGGACAATGGGAGAGAGGGGTTGAGCCTTCTTACCTCTGTGAGCGTCTTCTACTTCATTAGCATATTTCTCTGTTCTAGTGGACTGCTCAGGAACATCAGGTCCTGCTGTCTTTTTGTCGGACCTCAGGTTATACCTGCCTCGACCACCACTAGCCTTGTCTCCTTTGCTCAATTCATTTAGCTGACTGTTCATGAGAGACTCCTCGTATGCTGATTGATTCAGATGAGGGAAAGGAGGAGTGACTTCTAAGCAGTGGATTTTAGGCTCAGGCTCGTCCGTTTCTCCTTCTTCTTCATCGGTCACAAAATTGTTCTGAAAGGGAGTCTGGATTCTTTGGTCGTCCATGTCTCTTCCTCTTTCTGTTTGCACATTCGGGGGAGAAAATTATTTGGTCTTCTGAAACATCCTCCCTTTTTAGCGTTTTGGGGAACCTTGTATGCTTGTTTCCCTTCCACCCTTATCCTCTCCATCTCTGCAGACAGAGACTTCATCATCTTGGTCAGTTCATCCACTTGAGGATGGGGCAGTAATGGGCCGGAAGTTGAGGCTTCTGATTTTCCCTTCCTTCTGTCTGCGTCGGCCTTGTTCCTCAGTCTGTCAGCTGCCAATATATTGGATTCCACCTCTACATCCACGTCTTGCATTTGAGCCAAGGAGGTGGCTCTTCTTTCTCTCAATAGAAGACAAAAATCAGGGTCAAATGCACCAGCATAGGAAATTTGGGCAGAGGCTTCTGAGGGTTTTATCTCTGCAGGAATATTGTTATACATTTTATTGAATCTTTTAGAGAAGTCAGAGACAGACTCTCCTTCCATTTTCTTCAGAGCCCCAAACTCTGTCATGTAATACATATAATCCTTCCTGTCTCCCCACTGCCTTAGGAAAACACTATCCAGGGCTTCAATTCCAACAATAGATCCGGGGGCCAATCCTCTAAACCATTTCCTAACCTTGCCATCCAGGCTTTAGACGAAGACTCTCATCCAGACATCTTCATTTTCAATGTTTAAGTTGTCTGCATAACTGTAGAAAGCAACCAAGTGCTCTTCTGCAGTTATGTCTCCTTCTCCCGCGAACTTGGGCATGTATTTCAAATAGTCTCTAGCAGGGAGAGGATTCATAGGATGGGGTAGGATTAAAGGAGCATATCTAGCAATGAATATGGCATCCATTCTATTTGGAGGGGGATTAGCACCAACCATAGGGATATTAGGTGGAGGAGAACTTGGAGGAGAAGGAGTTTGTGAAGGGGCTACTGGGAATGAGTCTCGAAGTGGAGTAGGAAACAAGAGAGGATTCAGGGAGAAGGCTAATGAGCTCAAGTCAGCAGGTGCTTTTCTTTGTGCAGGAGTGAGGAAATCTTCTGTAGTTCCAGGTCTACGCCAAGGAATAGCTTCAGAGGAGAGGGGAGTGACAAGGCTTTCTCCCTCCAATCCCAGACCAGGAGGGGAAAACTCAGCAGGAACACTCCCAAAATTCAAGAAACGAGAAACCTCTGAAGGAGGTCTATTAAGAAACTGAGGAGGAGAAAAAGGAGTTCTCGCATAAGGGGATGGCGTATTACCTTTTTCGGAAATGGAAACTTCTTTTGCAGAGCTCTTTCCTCTTCTTCGAACCACCTCGGGGTCAGCTTCAGTCGTCGCTAGAGGCAGCTGTGGATGAGACCACGTGTGTCTACCTCTGAAAGCCACAATTGATGGAGCAGGCTTTCCCCAGCGGAGTCGTCACAATGGAGTCGCCAGGTGCACAGTAGCAATCTTCAAGTTCTGATATCTGATGCACCTTCAGAATCAACTAATCTTTGTCATTCAATCCCGGGGAAAATATTCAACTTCGTCCCCGACAACGGCGCCAGAAATGTTGGCGTCAGAAGTCACTCCTGGATTGCTTGCAGGAGCTGAGCCTAACACTCATCAGTTTAATGTCACGATTTGTTTAAAGGGGTGATCAAATGGAAGAAAACACAGAACAATATCGTCTCAACTCTGAAACTAGGCCAAGCATGCATGGACGAGTGAGGTCTTGATAAACTTCAAACAGTGAGTTGTAATAAAGGTGAATAGGGGGAAGACTTTGCATGAGAAGAGTGCAGGGGACTGTTTTGAACGTCGGGATCCTAACAGACTGTGAGAGAAGGCATCTGAAGGCAAGATCTTATTACACCCAAATGCAGGAAACCAGAGAAAACAGTAATGCAACAATAAATCATTTATCATAACATAACTGTGCTAATTCATACGAAGCATTCGATCATGAACTCTCTGGTATGAGACAAAATGTTGATGGAAAAGGAAAACTATTTGTCATAAAACAAGAAATCTCAAACACAGATGCATAACCAGGAAACTAGAATGGTTATTAAAACTTTACAGTCGGGAGCTTTGCTCTACCATCAATAGATACAAAAATGGAAAAAACGCCTACATATACTCAAAACAACAACAACAACAAAACTGAGACGTCGCATTAAACACATTGCGTCTGCATGGCTTCTGACAAGCTGCGCCTGCAGTCTTTGAATAATCGTGCACCAATGACGGATGCAATCGGACTTTTGAAAGCTCCGTGGACGAATCAACGTGCCTTTAATTCGTCGCCGGACTTTCCCATTATGGCGGAGACGATGTCTAACCATCGCCAACCGCTTCAATAACTGCTTCCTCGGGATTGAGGATGGTCCGACCAACTCGGCACCTCGGGGACGTGGACGGCCCTTCGTGTCGCCATCTGGATTAGCTAAACGATCTGATGATAGACGTGGAGGCCAGCGTGAAGAATGGGGTGCTCGGCGGGAATAATGGCGCCAGAACTATGAGGGCGAGGCATGAGGATATGAGGGGGCGAGAAAGGTTACAGGGGAGACACATGGCGAAAGGAGATAAGCGGAGGAGGCAGGAGAGAAGACGTGATGTGCGTATTTTAGTGGGAGGCTGACGTGAAGGGGAGTGGGACACATGGCAGGTGGTGAGTGGATGATGAGATGGAGAAAGGACAGATGACACACAGCAGCAGGGGAAAGGTGGCTCCAGAAGATGACATAACGGGGGAAGGGCTCACGTTGGTTAAACATGGAGCAACTGAGGAGGATGGGATCACGCGAGCGTCGTTGATCCGGGCGTTTGGATCTCGGTCGTTGGGAAGCTG